>CALNHX010007164.1:0-77875 GCA_940337035.1 Agriotes lineatus
AAAAAAAAAAAAAAAAAAAAACAAAAAAAAAAAAAAAAAAAAAAAAAACAAAAAAAAAAAAAAACACCAATAAATTTTAAAACCATAGGCAATGTATAGGTGTTCGTCACAATTAAAGCGTTAACTTGCGACTGAAGGCTCTCACGTTTGCAGTGCTGTGGTGATTTCGTCGTGAATAGTGGCCAGTTCTTGCACTCGAGAAGCTAGCTGCTGGTTGAGGGTTAAAAGAACCTGTCTTTGCGATTCGTGGGCACTTAGAGCTACTTCTAATTCTGATTGCGCCAGCTTTGCTGTTGTTTGAAGATCTTGATTTTCCCTTTGTAGGCTCTAATATGGTTATTTCAATTATTGTTATCGTTTTACTATAGTTCGTATAAATAAAAATTTAAATTTCACTAAATAATTACCTGAGTTATATCGGAGATTTTATGTGCCGTAGACAGTTGCTGAATTTCCTTATTTTTGGATTCGAGCTCAGCTTCTAATTGTTCTACACGATGTCGCAAACACTGAATTTCCTTGCGAAGTTCGTCTGCAATATCTCCACCTCCTGTAACAATTAAGAATACTTGTCACACAGGATGCTCTTCAGATCTTATTTTCTATAATAATAGTTGTATGGTTGCTGAAGTTCACAAACTTATAGAGAATTTCGTCTAAAATCTTAAATGATTAAGTAACAAATGACTTCTGGGATACAACCGTATTGTAACGAACCAATTCGTGTCACCTATATATACATTTCATATTCTTTTCTCATAAACTGCTAGCAATAAGCTTAACCGTATTCTTTATATGTCTCACTATGTGTTAGTCAAGTTAGCACGCATTATAAGTGGTTACGCAGTATAAGTGTCTGAACGCGAGTTTTGCGACATGTGGAGGAATATGTGAATGCAGCAAATTCCAGGCAGCAGAGTTAAAAACAGAACAAAACAGTGGGTGCGTGAATGGGCAGTCGCATTTTGAGTTCGCGACTGCATGTGTCGTCCTAAAATTCCAGGGACGTCACGCCTGATTTAAAAGTGCATTGTCAAGTGCCCTAGATTTGCGTTGGCAAGCAGTCAATGCCCATTGCATTTCAAGCCGAGGTGCAGTTTTCGAGAGCAAATCACCACCTTGGGAGCCCCTCGGCGGTGTTTCAATCACCACAGCCCGAAGGTGCAGTTTTGACCTCAAAGATGCACACTGTGCCGGCTCTGGCTCTTTCACGGAAATATTAAAGCCAGGTTAGTTGCTATTTAAAATCACAATATGAAGTAAGAAGCAATTGCGACATCGTGTGCAGTTGTTTTCATACCCATGATAACGGGGAATTTCCTGCAACTAGCCCATTTGCTGAGACAGCGAGTTGCTTAAGTTGAAAATAGGGTGTATTTTTACATGTATTTTTATGTAATAATGCGAGTAGAAACAGCTTTCGCTTGTAGATAATTAAAGTATTGTTGCCAGCTTCACTGTATGTTTGGACGCCGTTCATTCTTGTTGTTTTATGTACATGTATTCTTTTGTGTTTGTGTTTTTCTTACAGATTATGTATGATTTTATGTAAACTGTTAGGTTTTTATTGCTGGCAGTGTTTGTATGCATCATTTCAGCATTCCAGGTGACAATGAGCAACTCCAAAACAATATTAGTTTGCCCTTAGCCGCACTGACGATGTTAAGAGAGTGTTATATCTCTACGATTGATTAAGCTAGCGAACCCAGGGCAATATAAATGAATAGTACAGCAGAAGTTGAACCTCAATTTATAAGTCAGGCTAGTATTTTTTAAATGGCAGGCATAATCACAGTCTATAGCAGATTCGCTATGGAAACACGTCAAAAGAAAGAATAACTAGAAACCATATTTAAACAGAAATGACGAGGAACATATGAAAAATAGTTTAGAAATGGGGGCAATGTGAGGGCCGAGTGATGGCTGTTGCCTGGTGGATGAATTGCACGCTGAAATTAAATGCATCTGTTTACACATCACCGTGCCATGTCTGGGCGCTGTCACCGGGCCGGGTGATAATAGTTTTGCTTACTTTTTTACGGTGATGGTCCAGTCTCAGTGGTAGATTAGTTCTGCTTTCACAACTTTTAGCGTTTGGAAAATACTTAGTCGGTGTATTTTGATCGCAGCAAACTTTTATAATTCTCTGCTTATATACGACGTGAATATGGACATGGAACGACTGATAGAGGAGGTTGGAAAGTTTTCAGTACTCTATAACCAAGCTGATGAAAAGTATTGAAATTCAGTTTTGTTTATAATTATTTCTGAAAGTGTATTGCGTAGTAACTGCCCGACGCTCACAGGGAGGAGAGTAATTACCTAAAGCAGTGCACTTGAAGGGATTATTAACAAAATTATAAGGATTTATCATCGCCTGAGATACATTCAGCAAGATCATCATCATCATCAATCAATCCTTCTGCTCCATTGAAGCATAGGGCGTCGGTTTCCGACGATTCTTCAGCATTTCCGCTTATAAGGTACACAATTGCCAGCTCTGCACCTGCTTGTTCTAGTTATTTTTTTATATTTATTCTTACTTTTACTGCTTCTCTCTTCAGTTTGTCTAGCTTTTTTCACATTTGTAGTGAACTTTCCGTCAATAGCCGGCATCGTCTGCAAATTATATGTCCTCCAATGTTTCGCCAAACCTCCAGCTAATTCCTGTTTTCTTCCATTTTTCTCATGACCCAGTCTATTATAATTAAGAATAGTATAAGTGACAGGACACACCCCTGTCTTACTCTGCTTTCGATCTTTATATTTTTTGTAAGTTTATTTTTTATATCAACTTTTGCTGTGTATATAGAGGTTTAATCATATTTATAAGTTTATTTGGTATTCCATATGCTTTTAAAATTTCCCACATTTTATCCCTGTCTATTCTATCAAAGGCCTTGTTGTTCCTTTGTGTCTTTTCTATTCCATCTTTGATTCGTTTTAAGAGAATTCTTTTAAGTATTTTGCTTGCTGTGCACATCAGTGTTATTCCTTCGTTCTATTCTCTTGGGATCTTTTCTTCTTTCCATATACTGTTTAATAGGTTGTGCATCATTTCTTCTTATGTTTCATACCCATAATTAGCTCTGCTGGGATGTCATCTATGCCTGCTGCTTTGTGGTTCTTTAGAATTTTTATGACTTTTGTAATTTCTTCTCTCGTGATCGCTTTTTCAGTCATATTGATTTCTTTTTTTATTCTTTCCACTTCTTCCATAATGCCTTTTTGTGTTGTTGCTTTTTGATATGTTCTTTCAAAATGTTCAATCCATCTCTGTTCAGTTTCTGTACTTGTTTTAAACAAATTTCCATGTTTGTCTTTCATATTTGTCTCGGTTATTAGTTATTATTTTCTTTCTTGTAATCTTTCTTGTTATGTCGTATAGGGTTTTTATGTCGTTTTTCCGTGCTGCTTCTTCTGCTCTTTTCAATGTTTCTTCTCTGTGTTTTCTCTTATCATTTCTAGCACTTTTCTTAACTGGTTTGTCTTTTTCTTTATATAATTTTTCTTGCAGTCCTTTTTCATTTTTATTTTTGCTTGCCAATATCTGTTGCTTAATCGTTCTTCTTTCTTCTATTCTCTCCCATTCTCCCATTTTGATATCAATACCTTTTGTTTTGTTTTCTTGTATCCTAGTACATACCGTCTTTGCAGTTTCTTTGATAGCTATTTTGCAATTATTCCATATTTCTTCTATCAATTCATTTTCTTTACTTTTCTGCTTCTCCCATTCACTTTCTAGTTTTTCTTTGTATTGGTTTCTGATTTCTTCTTTTTTTAGTCACTGAACATTGTATTTTTCTCGTTTTGCCGTTTTCTCTCTATTTGCTCGCAATTTCATCCTAATCTTCGCCCTGAGTAGTGTATGATCTGTAGTTCCCCCCTCATCGCTCTTACATCACACAGCATGTTTCTCCATTTGCCCTTCTATTGCTATTTGGTCTATTTGGTTCTGTACTTTTCCTCCTGGTGAGGTCCAGATTACTTTGGTTATAGTTTTATGTTTAAAGGGGCTGCCTCCTATTATTAGATTATTTCCTGTACAAAATTCTACGTATAATTCGCCATTTTCGTTAATTACGCCTGCTCCGTCTTTTCCCATTGTGTCTTCTCTTCCCCCGTACTCACTTCCAATTTTTGGGTTCATATCTCCTAGTAATATCTTTATATCTCTTTTATGTTGTTTATTTGTATCGTCAAAGATTTTTTGTAGTTCGTAAAATTCTTCTTTGTCATTCGTTGGTGCACATGCATTTACTATGATTATGTTGTAAAAAGTAGTTTTAAATCTAGCTATTATAATTCTATCTGATATGCCTGCCAATTCCATAAGTGAATGTTTTGATTCTGATGGTAGCATCCATTTTTGTGTTTTGTTCAGCAAGATAAGTTCTTAAAATATAATTTTGTTGTATTCATTTGTATTTCAGGCGTCAAGGGCTTGTTTAAACGCAATATTATTAAAAGGGCCCAGTTTCCTGTTATAATCGTTATGGAATTTCTCTTAAAGCAACTTCACCGAAATGTTCCATATTGTCTTTAATGTAGACTCTTTATATTCGTCACCATTTAGTTTTACCTTGCAAACAGTCAGGTAGTTTCCATTTTTGAATGTTTAGCAAATCGGGGTTGTAACAAAAACTCCAACCTCTAACTTTTCAATCTGCCACAAAACAGGTTTTTCCGCATTATCTTTTTGCCAGTGCATTCTAGGATAAAAATAGGCAGTACAGTCAGACCTCGCCGCTCGCGGAAGTTACGTTCCAGAAGAATGCTGCGAAGCACAAAACTGCGATGTGCAAGTAAACACATAAATGATAAAAGCGGGGTTAGGTTCCATTAACTAGATTTATTTATACTATGCAACCTCACAAAACCAAAACTTTTCTGCGTTTTTTGTCTGGCAAATCTGAAGCAGAAACTTTACGCTTTGACGACATGCTTTTCAGTGTTTTAAAAATTAAACCCAATTGAATTTTCGGCAGAAACGCTCGAGAAGACAGTAAAGTTTGAACTAAAATTCCATACGTAACATAAGTTTGTCTGCCACTTGAATCTAGAGCTCGAATTTCCATTTGTTTATTCAAGTTATAATTTTACAATTTATTTTAGGTCCGATTTGGTAATACGAGATTCAAATAAATAGGCTCGATAAGTGTGTTTACAAGTTCGTGATAAATAATGTTACTTACGTGTTCATGACATAAACCGCATACGTCTGCTTTTATTACTTATAGCCGGTCTTATAAAGGTCTCTAATCTGACGTTAACTTTAAATCGCTGTTAAAATACACAAAAGCTCATCAAAACGTTGGTGCTTATGACTAATATGTCATATTATTCATTAGTAAATAAATTTTTATGTGCTTTTGTTTAATTTAACAGCGAACTAAAGTTAACTTCAAATTAGTGGCCTTCATAAGACCGGCCGTTAGTGTGTGAAAGTTAGAACAGTTAGCGGTGGCAATTCCATCCGCGAACGGCAAAGAAAAAGAAGCACAAAGGTGCCCCGCGTAAAATCAAATCAGCGAACGGCGAGGTCTGACTGTATTATAGAAAACATAATTTCCTAAAACTTTTGTTTGAAACATTTTTTTGTATCTATTTCCTCATAAAAAATGTTGCTGTTGATATTGGTTATTGGATAATCAATTTCTTCATTTTCTTGAGTCCTAAGAAACTGCCGACTATTGGATAACGTCCGTATTTCTTCTTCTTCATCATCGCCGATCATAACTTCTGGCACATTTTCGCGTGATTGTCCGTTGCAAAACTGACAGATAATGGAGCACTTCAGGCTAACTTTTCTGCAGTCTCAGAAACTGGAACTTTTTCCTAGTGATCACTTAGTAAGCCCATTATTGCTACGTTTTGAGCTCCACTTCTGTGGACGTTCTTCAATGCCATACCATGCTTTGACTTGGTGGTACGGTCTGAACGCGTGATACCTGTTCTCCTGCTTCTGCAATTTTTTCTGGATTACTTCTGAACGATGTTAATAAATTTTGTTTTTTCTAGGTTGAAAATAGCAGCCACTAATTACATGTATCATTGGATGGTGCTAATTTTGTCAGTAGAATCAGGAGATAGATCTTTTCGTTAATGATACTGATGGCGATGGAAATAGCAGTGTCACGTCAGCATCTTCGGCAGCCTGTTTGACTAATATACTTTCTCATGGTGTAAAAATAAGTAAACGCCAGATAGTATAAACACCACGAAAAAATCAGCTCAAAACGAGGCACTGTTGAAATCTTCATTGATCCGCTCCACCTTACAGGTCTGCCGCTCAGTAATTATACCACTTACAAAAAAATGTTTCCAACAAAAGTTGTAGGAAATGATGTCTTCTATAATATTGATAATAACGATTTTTATTCCGAAATGCACTGGTGAAGACGTAATGCGGAAAAACAGGTTTTGGGCGCCATTTTTCAAGATGGTGGCACGAGCGGCGACTCAAACTACCCGATGTTTTGCAGGATAAGGCCCCTGCTACTGGACTAAAAAGACAAGCCAAATTGAGGGCTATTACCCTTTCAAAGTGACGTTTATGCTCTAAGTTTGTTTAGAATAGTTACTATGACACATGTGATAAAAAATGTAGTATTTTGAGTGGTATTATATAAATGTAAGAACTTATCCTTGGTATGAACTTTAGTTACTTGTTCTGTGAATTTAAATGTGTACGGTATATGTTAGAAGATAAAGTGACCTTAACGTATCGTAAAACTGTATCTTCTGATTGGTATACAGAAGTTTGCCTTCCTCGAATCTTCGAAAAATTATATAATAATCGCTAATAATCTGGTATTTTGTTAAACCATAATAATGCAACTATGCACACGGCCACAAAAACTTGAAATTTGTTACACGGATTTGGAGTCCAGCTGGTTACGCACCCTCTGTACAGTCTAGATCTTGTCGCCACCTATTTCTTTTTGTTTCCAAACATTTTAACAACTTCCCAAAAACAGGAATTTTTTGTCTGTTCCGAGAAGTGGTTTCAAAGAATAAAGATGAACACATCTATTATGGCTAAGGGGGGCTACTTTGAACAACAATAAGGTTATTTTCTTAACAGCTCATATTTTTCTTTAACTAACAATTAAAAGAATAGCCCTTACAATAACAGACACTGTATATTTATCAGCTTGATTTTAAAAAAATTTGTATTAACTTTTATGAAGTTACCTTTCCATTAAGTAGTGTTTTTTTCGTTTTGTTATTATTCTAGTACATTTATTTTTAATACTGTGTTATTTACACTGCTGACAAGTAATACATATATTGTAATGATAGCCCTCTACTAAAAGCTCTTTAACGATATAGATAAATAATAAATTAGGGCGAATCACCACAAATACAATTAATAGTTTTAATAACGAATTCAAATATGTTGTTGTTCTCAGGGCTGATTAAAAAATGATGCTGTGTAATTATTTATTAGCAAAATAAATGGTTTACTGCCTTTACCATTTTATTTTTTGCCACATTATTTAAATAATGCTGCGGCTATTGCATGAGAAAACTCTTATCTGCGAGGGTTAGGTTGTAACACCCAGTATAGCATTTACTGTTGAGCATAAATTTGATTCAAGTATGGCAAATATACTTGCTTGCATCTAACAGTTTAACCTATAACTTGACAGCGTAAACAGAAATGAATGATCGCACAAATTTGCGTAATTTGAACTCAAAATACCAACAATCAACAAATTTCGCATCAGGTAAATATGCAATGCAAATTACGACGTAACATGGCTAATCTGTTTTGTTTTTCTGACGTCAATTGTTTCAATTTCCCCTTTCTAGTGTAAAAATCTGTCGCCACCCGCAAAATCAAACGACGCTATCGTAATAAAAAAAATCTGGAAAGTCCCTGCAAACTTGAACTTGCATCTGCATCCAGTACAAAGTCTATTCTTCCTGCTGCACAAAGCTGATAGACAGCCGCGACACCGTTCCTGTTGGAATTTACCCTATAAGTGGAGCTTCGATGGAGGCTCGCAAAATGAGGGGACGCCACGGTTCCAATAAATCTGGTGATGGCTTTCTGCTCGAAATCTCTGGACGCAGGCACTAAGGAGGGTCTGCTCCACACGCTGGTCACAAATTTCAGCCGCCTGCAGCTCCGGAATTCGATGAAAAGTGCCCTTGATGCTGAACGCACTTGGTCAAATCCTGCAGCACGGATCCCTTTTCACTGGGATATCCCAGCACAATGAATTTCCACACACAGGTGGACTGCACACTGAAGATAATTAAAAACAACTTTTCGACTTCAACAGAAAACTTTTATATTCGAAAATTTACAATATTCCGTGAGCCGAACTTGCACACAGCTCAATTTTTCATGGCTTGGGTTGACAACTATAACAAACGAACATCAGGGAACTTCGCAACTAATTACAACAATTGTTTTGGAAGTGAGTTTTTATACAATCATTTAGAAACTGTACTGTTTTTCAATAATTGACAATTCGTAGCACTTTTAACCTCACAATTATCTGCTTTTTCACTATTAGTTTTAATTGCACTGTTTTCACGAGTGTTGATTAGTACTGCATCAATGTCTATTCTTTAGTAGGTTGCCTTACCTTGCTCTTTGCAATCTTTGCTCTGCTTTGCACCATTTCTTTACCAGTCAGCTGCTTTACATTTTGTTGGCAATATAATTTTAACTCTAACGTATCATACAATTTTTGTAACGCCCTAAACATCTCTGTATTATAAAATTCACAAACTTATATTGACGTTACCAAAATCACATCTGTCAGTCACATAAATTAAGCTGCGTTTGACACAACGTACATCAATTATAAATTAAAGTTAAACGTGACCCTTTCGATACTGTCTTAATGTCATGCTATCCTCTGTCAATCAAATTATAGCTACTGTTAATCATATCCTATGTCTTTATTAGTGTATAACCATTACTTTAGTGTTGCAATAAACAAAATATCAATTCTGTGCCTATTTGAAGCTTTATTTAATTTTCGTCTTAGTTATGTAATCAGAATTGCTGTGAGTATTAAACCATTGCAATATGTGTACTGTATGTATACTATTCTATGTTAATCATGCTTACTGTGGATACTACATAGTTAATGTATTGTTAAAATATTCATTTGAAAAACTTAAATATTATTTAGTAATAAACTGCATTTTTCCAAAGCCCTAAAAATGCAAAAATTACATTGAGGGTTCTAGGCTTAGCAACAAACACACTAATATGCAAACAAACTTTTTATTTCAATGTAATACTTGCTTGCCAGAACATTAGCTTTATAATTAGAAATAACGTCATGCTACACCAAATATGTAACAGTAGACTCAGCTAGACAAACCTATTAAGTAACTGACAACTCTATTACTCCAGTGGATGACTTTCACCATTTTACTATTTTAAAAGCAATTACTCTCTACACTATTATTGCTTTAACATGCAAAAGTCAACGCTGAACTACATAAAATACTGGCTTTTATTTGCCATATGGCACTTTCAGGAATATGCATGCAAAATGCTTTATGTAACGATTAAAGACTGTTATTAGGATTGATTATGCAGTTAGAAAATCTTGAATTAGCATAAGCAATTTTATTAATAATAGTTTTTAATAAAAATCAGGAACAGAAGTGAAA
This sequence comes from Agriotes lineatus, assembly GCA_940337035.1. Classification (NCBI taxonomy): domain Eukaryota; kingdom Metazoa; phylum Arthropoda; class Insecta; order Coleoptera; family Elateridae; genus Agriotes; species Agriotes lineatus. The sequence continues at coordinate 9,649 of CALNHX010007164.1, forward strand.
TTTAAAATTCAGTATCTTACCCTTGCTACGCAAATTATTTTTATTGTAAGCTTATTTCAAAATATTACTTCCTAGAAGACTACAATAATTTCTAAATGACAGTGTCTAATTGTCAAGTTTTAAGTAGCTTGCTTAATTTTTTGCGTATCAATAAAAAAAGTCAACAGTCACTATGCTTGCTTGAATTAACTTTCAAATTATGATTATTAGAGAAAATAATGCAGCACACGTAGAAATATTACTGAACCTTGGAAGAGAAAAGTTATAATACAATTACCAACATTCCTGCTGCAACTTGTTTTGGATGCAAGTATGATGGCAAATTGACATTTAATTCTGTTAATTATAAAAACATAAAACTTCTGGTAAAAATCGGTACTCCTGATCGATTTCAATAATGTTTAGTTGCATATTTTTACATCCTTATAGAATTTTGTCCTTCTGTTTGTATTGAAGACTTCATTATACATAGTAAATTACAATTGCTAATAATTCTTCAATATCTTGCAGCATTGCTGGTTAATATGAAGGAAATTTGTCTATAATGTTTTGCAACAAATTACCATATTATATAGAAATCAGTATAAGCATTCAATATGTATTTAAGGTTAATAAGTTTCAAAACTGCACTCAGTGTGTGGGTAGTAACAGGCTCTCAGCCTATACTAAGTGGAAAAGAAAGGAGTTTCAAAAGCAAATAATTTAAAAATGAAATCGTTGAAGACTGAAAATATTAATAATAGTTCTTTATATAACAAAGCATTGAAGTTTAACTTTTTATCACGAATGTGGATTTAGTTGCAGAGGCCCGCAGGGTCAAGGCAAATAAACCACATGAGAGATAAAAGGGAACCTCAGTGCTGAGATGCACAATATATTTTTTGAAATCGAGAAATCGTGAAATTAACATTTTATAACCAACTCTTATATGTTATGTTGACGTTTTCAGTCACCCATCTGTCAGCCTGACAACTGCAAAAAGTTGTAAAACAATGCACTACTTCACTGCCGATTTCAAAAAAATTACATAAAGGGATATACAAGTTCTCAACAACTATACACCATGTTCAACATTATGTTCTTTTAAACGGTAAGAGATATACAGTTGGTAAAATGAGATACAATGTTTTACATCGCAAGTACTACTATAATCTTAGAATATTCACATTTGTTTTATTCTTACTAAATAGGAAAAATATTATCAGTTATGGTCTTACATGTATAATTACATTACTATGAAGCTTGTTCAACTGAAACACATTTATAATGAGCAGGTCCTAATTGGTCATCTCCCTGGTGGCCTAATGGTTAGAGTGGCAGAGTAGTAATCACAGCAATCAGCGGTCCCGGGTTCAAACCCCGGGGGAGGCACAAATTTATGTTGAAAAACCTACAATATCAGTCCTTCTCAGGACTAACCAGGAACACCTGAAGACGGGAATAGAACAAAACTCCCGAAACATTGTGTGATTTACACCCTACACAGTGGAAAAAGTCCGAAAAACATATCATAATAGACCACTGCCAAAAAATTACATTCAGAGAATAAATTCTAGTTGTTTATTAACGTGTTCTTGTTTCGTATAAGTGAATTGTAATTATATTGAATCTATTGAATTTAAAAAGTCGTTCACAATAAAAAGTCCATCCAAATAAGATCAACGTGCTGCAATCCAATTTTTAACTGTCAACGGGTTTCCTCCTCAAGAAATTCATACGAGAATGCTTGGTGCTTATGGAGAAATTTATTATTAAAAAAACGGTAGTTGTGAAATGCCGCGTCCTGGTCAAGTGCATGTTGTGAAAACTGAGACCACTGTTAAGTGTGTCGAAAATATTTTGCTTGAAGATAGGCATAATCAAGTAAGAAATATTGCGAGTTTCATAAACAATAAATAGTACTGGAACTGTCTATGACGATATTGAAGACCTCGCCACTGAAAGGATGCTGTTTCAAGTCGGACACTGATGTGCCGCAGGGTGTTTTCACCAGCAGACTATTAAATTTTTCAAAAATTTGATCTTTTCTTTAAAACTATTAAAATTTAATAACCTTTACACCTGTTTAATTTGAACCAGCCCCGCATTAGCGATAGCACGAGGTACTTTTTTTATGTAGATTTCAGTGTTCTATTTAACCTTTTACGTTAATTTATTTTTAAACTAAAATTAAATATTTGTTAAATGTTTCTCAACTACGAGGATGATTTGACGGGACGTGAGACTCGACTACTAGTGCCCTCTAGCGGTTAAAATGAACATCATTTTCGAGTTCTGCCATCTTTTTTACACTGACAAGTGAAGTTTAGTTGATCTGTGGCGTTCAGTTAAGAAATTACAACGGTTTAAAGACAATGCTTCAATGGAAAATCCTAAAATGGATAAAAACGCTATTTGTGGTGCAATTTGTTTTTTAAGAAGCTAAACACGACTGAAATTTTGGCCGATATGCAGCAAACATTGGGTGATAATGCCTCTTTGAAAGCAACGATTTGTTGCTGGGTTGCACGATTTAAACGTGGTGATTTTAGGATTGAAGATAATGAACGACCAGAACCATCAAAAACGGTAACAACCCCAGAAGCAATCGATCAAGTGCATGATATTGTTTTGAAGAATCGAAGAATAAATATTGACGAGATAGGTAGGATCGTACTTGAATCAATTGAGCGCCCACATAACATTTTGCATGTAGAATTGGGCATGTGTAAGCTGTCAGCAAGATGGGTGCAACGCTTGTTGAATGCTGATCAGGAACGAGAAACAGTGCGAATATTGAGCGACAATTTGAAGCTGTTTAATAAGGATCAGGTTGATTTTCTATGCCGCTTTGTTACGGTCGATAAAACTTGGATTCATCACTACATTCCTGAATCAAAATGCAAAAAAATATTCTTTTTTTCAATTTAAAGAATTTTTTATTGGTTATAGAAGAATTTCCATTTCTGCAATTCACAAATTATTAATTAATGTTATATCACTGTTAAATACTATTATCTTCATCGGTGTTGTTATAGATTCTTAACCAAATGAATTTTAGTATCGTTAAGAGCTTCATTACCGCACTCTTTTTATAAAAAAAAAATACATTGAACCAGAGTTTATTGATGAAGATAAAATATTGAACAATACACGTTTGCTTATGGCACATAACGAAACTCGTTTGATTGCCACAAAACTCGACTCACCGCCTCGTTTTGGCAATCAAACTCGTTTCGTTAAGATGCTCATAATGAAACTTGTATCGTTAATATATATTATCTTCATCAGTGTTGTTATAGACTCTTAACCAAATTAATTTTAGTATCGTTAAGAGCTTCATTACCGCACTCAGTGCGGTAATGGATAGATATTACCGCACTCAGTGCGGTAATGAATATTACCGCACTCTTTTTGTTTCAAGAAATACATTAAACCAGAAGTTATTGATGAAGATAAAATATTGAACAATACACGTTTGCTTATGACACTTAACGAGAGTCGTTTGATTGCCGCAAAACTCGGCTCACCGCCTCGTTTTTGGCAATCAAACTCGTGTCGTTAAGATGCTCATAATCAAACTTGTATCGTTAATATCTACTACCTTCATCGGTGTTGTTATAGACTATTAACCAAAATAATTTTAGTATCGTTAAAAGCTTCATTATTACACCGAGTGCGGTAATGAATATTACCGATCTCAGTGCGGTAATGAATATTACTGCTCTCAGTGCGGTAATAGACAGTAATAGATATTACCGCACTCTTTTTATATAAAAAAAATACATTGAACAAGCATTTATCGATAAAGATAAAATATTTAACAATACACGTTTGCTATGGCACATAACGTAACTCGTTTGATTGCCGCAAAACTCAGCTCAGCGCCTCCTTTTCGCAATCAAACTCGTTTCGTTAAGATGCTCATAATCAAACTTGTATTGTGAATATCTATAACAGTACATAATTTAGTACTTTAAAAACAATCCAAACCAACTAACGCCTCTAGTTGCTATGAATAACCCTGTTTTGTCAAAAATTATTAACTACCCTTTTGACAAAGTATTTGAGAACGAACAGAAAGTGTTTTACTTTCTGTGCCTCGGTTCAAATAAACACACTGAAAGTGTTTACAGCAGCATTTCCATAGCAATGATCTAAGTCTCTAACGACCGGTCTTATAAAGACCGCTAATCTGACGTTAACTTTAATTCGTTGTTAAAATAAGCAAAAGCCCATCAAAACGTTAGTACTTTCGACATTTTATTCATTAATAAATATATTTTGATGCGCCTTTGTTTATTTTAACAACGAATTAAAGTTAACCGACCACAAGACTGGATGTAAATGTTATAAAAAAGGCAACTGTCTATTAGCGAATACGAAAAGTAGTATGAACGACTTAGTTCCAAAAAGTATTGTTGTGAATAAAGTGTAGCATTCCCAATTACTCTAATTCTTATACAGTTCAACAACCGTTTATGGTGAAATATTAATTTTAGGAAAGGTTCCTGGTACTTCTCGTACAGTTTAAATAGATTTAAATGCAAGTTACGATTACACTATGTGGATGTAAAATAAAGTTTCAAATATGCTTTTGCTAAGAAATAAATTGCATTTCATTCAACACAGTATCCCAATAAAACACTGTAATGTATATTTTTGACATCACGGAGTACAATAATCTTACTGACAACGCCCCAACTATATCATTCATTGTTGTTGATAAATTATGAATAAATTTCTGTGGAAAAACCAAAACTGTTAGGACATAAATGTAATTAATCACTATTAAACATTTCATTGCAATTATTATACTAGAATGGTTAAAGAAACAAAGAGTACCATAATTATCTTGTTAGCACACAATTACTACACCTTCATAATTACTACCATTTTGCAATAACAGTATGCATACAGCACTGTAAAAAGACCTTTAATCTCTCTTACCTTTACTATTTTCAAGATCAGCTTGGTATTTGGCTTTCATACGCATATTTTCTTCCTTGTAGCTGTGAAGTTGGCGTTTCCACTCATCTACATTGGCAGTGCTCTCCTGCAATGCGCTCGTCAACCGTGCATTATTGCTTTTTAATGTAGCCAATTCTATTTCCCATTTCTTGGCATTAGCAGAACTGCAAATAAATTGTACAACTGAATAAGTTTATTCCAAGACTGACATAAGACACTAACATTAACATATACATTATACGCCTGGTTTGCAGCAATCGTTTATTTTAATTGGGCTGATCTACATTTACACTAACCTGCTGCTTTCATTTTAGTAAGGGAATCTTAAAATTACCATTTCCCATAAGGTTTCATGTGGCTTGTGAAATGCACATGCTTTTAGACAGTTTCAACATAGTTGTGCAGACAAAAGCGTAACAAAAAGTCGTTACACAAACAGGATGAACTCTAAGTCGGCTTTAGTTTTCAAGGATTGGGAAATTATGCTAATTGCTTGCTGTAATGAGAAACTAAAACTATTGAGTATTAATCAGATGGCATCCACATAATGTGGAACACATAAAAAACCTGACCAACTTCCTCTGGACATTGCAAATACAACAAGCCTGTCGATCAGCTTTTTCCTACTGATAAATTAAAACGTACGAGAGGAACTTGAAGCAATAAATTTACCTTGTTTTTATGAGCATTTCATTTTAGATGCAATGCAAATGCAGTTAAATTTTAAATCGAGCTAAATTCCTGCAGAACTTACACTTTCCATTAATAAAATCAAATAAACAGGTGCTGATACATGATTACATAATCGTGATGTTCATCGAAGCATTTCCAATTGCCCTAATTTTTCTGGAGCATAAAGAAGTATATCACAGACTAAGGTGTACGGTGCACCTTTCTCTTTTTCAATATATTTAAAACATTTAATAGCCCTCTTATTAGATTTCATAATATATTAAATAAGACACAGGGTATAAATGCGTGCAGGATGAACAATACTGTTATTAATTAAAACACTTTACTTTTTTCTAAAGTGGGACATTTGGTTCTTATTTTGCATCAGTACAATTCATAATTTATGAGAGCAAGTGAAACTATAATGCAGCAGCTGTTATTGTCTGTTCACAGGCTGTTGCCCAACAATTGTCTGCTATAAAGGATGATTACTACACTTAATGAAATTCAAGAAAATTAGCACTAATAAATCTTATAAGGTCAAGGTCACTTGTTTACAACAAACCGGGAATAAAATGTTTTCAAAACCTTAAATTTTGGAACTTAAGTTTTATTTGCACCAATTCTATATTAGACTATAAAGTCACGGGGATCATCATTAACGGCCCACTGGATGTAGCTTAAAGCGACTAGGTGGGCTGTCCGCCAGTTGCCAGGTGTGAGGATTGAACCCCTTACCTTCAGCACCGCAACCGAGTTCCCTAACTACTTGACTAAGCTGCCGCTACTAATATAATGTACTAAATTTTAATTAATAAACTTTAGAGTACAGCAAACACAACACTCAGTTTCAAATTCACAAATTATTAAACAACAGGTTAATGTGGAATATAGTTATAAATACAAATACAAATGTGTTTCTACTTTTTCAACATTTCGTTTTATTCCAGTTTTCCTTTAGAATAAAAGCAGTTTATTTCTACAGGAGCAAAACTTCTGAACCAATTGAAACTCCAATCCCATCCCTTGGTTCAGATGTTTAGTTTTTAAATAATATCAACGTTAACGAATTTCAATTTTATACAGCAAAAAAGGATACTATCTACTTCTGTGTTGGTGAGTATAAGTCCAAATTGTTGTGTTTTACCCGCAGAATATGCTATTTAAAACACACTTTCTTACATCGCACTGTAGCACTATATAAGTTAATTTATGGAATTATGTAGATTTTCTTTGTATTTGTTTACAATAATATTGTTACTATTACCACTTTACTTATTCTACGATTTTATTATAAATTTTCTACTTAATTGTTCAATACACAAAATGCTTTTAAAACAAGGTATCAAATTTCTGTAACATGTTTGGTGAGTTCAGTAGAAAAGTAAGCGCATATTTGAAATTATTTACTAAGAACTTAGTAAATACACTAACAAAAATTAACATGAGGTGCATATCAGATAGTTTGGTGAGCTTGTAGTCACCATTTACTAAATTAGTGACTACTATATTTCCTTTTCAACACATTTTCAAACATATGTCCATAGAATTTTTTTCCCAACAAGCAGTAAAAATTAGGCATTGTGATTTAATATATATTTAAAGGGAGTCTTTTTCATTTGGTAGGGATAGTTTTCCCTATTATTTAGCATTCGGTTATCACGTTTTTTATGCATTTTCCATCTACATAAACTAAAATGTATACGGTTGTATTACAGAATTTCTTAAAACAACTGTAAAAAATTAATGCTATAGAGAAGACTAAATTGTAACTTTTTCAAATAAAACCTGGTTATAAAATTTCTTCTTAAGCAGTAAACTATTTGGCATTTCAATTGCATTAAAAATCTATACTTGAGTAAATTACTATAAAAGAAATATCACTGTATAGTAACTCCAACTCATTGAAAGTATCAATTTCTATTACGGTTAGCGTAGCATAAAAAACATACGTTTGTAACATAGCAGAAATATTAAAGTCGCTGTAGCACATAAATAGTATACTTAGTGCGCCTTTACATTGAGTAACTGTTTTAATTTTAGACAACAGTTTCTGTATTGTTCAATAAGATAATCTTATTACAATTATGTTCATTAGATGCATATCGAATTAATCACCTAAAAGTTGTCAAAAAGTGTATCGAGCAATTTAAAAATTGACAAGAATGTTTCTTGGAGATAAAATGGAATTTTAAGAATTTAATTTGCTGCAAAAACTAATTTGTTTATATCGTATATCTAGTAAATTAGATTTTACACCACTTTGCTTTTAATAATTTGTTAAACAGATAATAATGTATGAGAAAAATAATTACTTTGTTGGCTTTTTATTTTTTTTTAACCTTAAACAGTCAAGTTGACAATTTGAATACCATAGACAATTTGACTTATTACTTGTGTTATTTATATCAGTTCATTTTAGTTACTGGTAACTCATAATGGTATTTTAGCGGACACTACCACGTGCAGAAAAAAAAGGCCTAAAGATGCAACGCAATAAATCATAAAAGTGAAAACTTCCGATCACTGTGCATCTTGGACGCAATGTGCAATGAGTGACGAGTGTCATAAACAATATAAAAATGACGAAAGTCATAGATAGCATCCGTAGAAGCAACGTCAGATCGCACACCCAATGCAAATTGTGGACAGCAAGGATGCCGAGGAAAAACTGCAGGGATTCACAAAACCCTTTTTGATAAAATAGCACTGGTTACTCAAGAGTGCAGGAATCTCATTGATCACCCTGGTAGATAAGCAGAGGGATAATAAAATATTCTTGCTGATGTAAAACGCTGGAGCAAAGGCAGTTAATGCTTTTACTGACGAGATGTTCCAGCCCAGACCATAAAGCAATTCCCTGGTATAGAACCCGGGCACAATGGCAAGTAGCACTTTCCCTCAAAGGGAGTTTCAGTCGGCCAAAGACGAACAATAAATCAACCACACTGGCGCAATGACGAGAACCAATATAAGGACAGACAGGCAAGCACTGAGGTACTCGGGCATTTCATTTAAAGATTACGAGTGTAGGAACCGTCTAGACCATTTAACATTTCGAGCCTGTGTCAGTAATTGCATTCAATCAATACACTCTGTCTAAATACCAGAGCACGTTTAACTGTTAGCACGATAGTATTGTTTGATCACACACTATATTGTTATAGATCCACTTAGTGGCACCTATTTTAAGTTATAATTGACTATGTAATAATGATCTTTATGTATTTAAATGATTTTTTCCACGACCGGAAGTAGAAGTCGGTTTTTATAGCATCAAAATTGTGACAGAAGTAAAACATTTACTCCCAAAAAATTAAATAAAACAAAAATTTCCCTAGGGAGTTTTCATTATGACTGACACAACAATTATGTCAAATTCGAGGTAAAACCTAACCTGCTAACCTCGAATTTGACATAATTATGAGCTCTTCTCATAATGACTTACAGTGCCACCAACTTTAAAACTTACCATAGGCTACTAATTTTAAAATAATTGTAACTAAAATAACAATAAATGACGTTTAAAAAAACGGGTTCTTGAGAATTCTATTTTGCTTCAGTGCAATTTCTCTCCCTCATTGCATAACCTACTATTATGTTATAACAATAATCATTATATTTTAGCTATTTCATCTGACTTTTCTATACTTTAGTTTATTTTCAATCAATTCTCTTTTAAAATTGAAATTTTTTTAGTAACTCATTTGCCCTTTTATACAGTATGTCTCTTTCTATCTTTTTCTTTCAGTTTTTTTATTTAAATACCTGCATTCTGTCACCCGTTCATAGACTCGATACTCTGCTTTACTCAGCCAAACACATCCAGCAATCTCACAAAGATCTTCCAACGTCCAAACAAATCCCAGTCCGAACTTCGCCAAAAATGCCTGGATCCACAAAGACTTCCTGGCCAAAACACGACAAGGCATCTACTAACTTTCTCCAGTTGTACTGTCAGCAGCAAACGCCATCCACGTCGTCCTACCAAAATCCTCAAGCCTCCGACAACTTAGTATCACGAACCTCGACTAGATGCAAGTTATAAGATGTCACTTCAATGTCGAATTAGAACTGCTTTAGATGAAAACCTCCTATTCACCCCATAAATACGCTCACTCTGCTAACAATCTTGATGTAAACGAGTAAAAACCATTCCTTGTTATGCAAATTCATATCATGCAATGTAATTTTACAATAAACTCAGTTCAGCACCCCCTTCCAGAAATTTGCTTTTGTAGATTATAACTGTATTACTTAGGCATTCTCACCACATCCATTTATTTTAATCTTCATTTTCTTCACATCTTTTAATCTTCTAACATTTTACTTTTTATTTTCACCACGCCAATTCACAACCCTTTTATACACCAAATAGCTTTTAAGCTTTTATAAAGGGTTTATTTTCATAATTTTTTCTGCTTACAAATTGTATTACATGTTTTTGTACCAAATTATTTTTACATACTGATAAATAAAAATATCTCCTTAGTGATTTAGTTTAGCATATATTTCATAGTTCAACACACAATAAAACTTTATTTTATTTATCTAACACCCACTATGTTGAATGGTATTTCTCAAATAAGTATTTGCCATTAATTCCCCACTTCATCTCAGATAATAATTAAATTGAATTTTAAATTCTATTTCCTTTCTTTACCAAATACATTTTAATAATTTTGAATACTGTACTCTTTTAACCTTATTAATCCGATATAGTCCAAGAGCCAGCAACGGGTTTGCTTACAGTATTTTTACTGTTATGGAAGGTTCCTTTGAATATACTGAGAAGAAAACCCGAAGTCTGGCAAGCTGCGGTGGTGGTTTTAGCCCCCTTACGTTCTTGAAGGGTGGAAAAAAATAATGTGTTAAAACTGACACAAAACCTATGAATAATATGTTGGTGGCACTGTAAGCCTATGTCAAATTCGAGGTTAGCAGGTTAGGTTTTGCATCAGTCTGTGTCAAAACTGAAAGAAAACCTAACTTGCTAACCTCAAATTTGACATAGACTTACAGTGCCATCAAAATATTATTCATACGTTTAAATTTGCACAGCCCGCTGAGGATCAGTTTTTTTACCTCTCGATATTTTACTGCAAACGGTTAAGTTTATTATGCAACTTTATGCGAATCTGGGGTAAACTTACCACCTGCGAAAGCGTCTGTCAATTTTTTTACTTACATAAGATATGATTACCTTTAACATAGCAAAGCGCCAGACTTGTTATTACACTTTTTTATTATTTTTTCCATCCTTCGGGTTTCCTTCTCAGTATATCCAAAGGGACCTTCCATAACAGTTACAAGCTTGTTAAAAATACTGTAAGCAAACCCGTTGCTGGCTCTTGGAATAATATTAAAACCCCTGTATTAAAGACCATCACAATATGCATATGTGCAGATGTGTGTGAAGATTATTAAATTTTATTAAAGAGTAGGTAGTTGTTATCCACAAAGTATGGTGTGTTCAAATAGAAATTACATAAGGGTTGGCCATGGAAAATAAAAGTAGTTTCAACAGCAGTTTGAGAATTCATTAACTGCCATCATCGTTGGTGTCATTGTAAGTTTATATTATACACTGATAATATGATTGAAAATTCTAAAGACTGCTGTCTCTAAAGCTTGCTATTGGCATTAGTTTTATTTTCCATGGCCAACTCTTATGTTAATTTCTTTTTGAACACATGGTATTGATTTCCGAATACTTTGGATGTTATCATCAACTGGATAGTAATTCAGCAACTTCAATATATACAGTTTTTCAGTTATCTTCATTAGGTTCCGTTTTCATTCGTCGGATTCTTTTTTCCGGAATTGATCACGCCGGAAGTCTTTTGACCGGAATGCATTTAGCAGGATATCAGATTTTTTTAATTATAAAATATTATGTCCGGCGAAAAAAATCTGGCCAATAGGAAGGCACTGTTATGGGAGATTTAATTAAACAAAAATTATCAAAGTCTCCAAATAATCTAAACAAGCTAGAAAAACAGCACATCCTACAATGCGGTGAAACGGAATCCGGCAAATAGCTTTCCGGTGAAATAATTATCCGGTGAAACAAATGCATCAGTGTCATTCTTATGTAAATACACAATTATCTAAGTGATAGAAATAATACTCTTCAACCACAACCACATATTACTATGCAAATGATTACAACTTCCAGAATTAAGCAATACAATTACGATCTTTATAAGCAAACAAATTGATATAAAAGTTAATATAAAGCAATAATATTCCATATAGTGAAGATAAAAACAGTCATTTCAAGTCTGTTTTAAAACACTGTTGATTTCAACTGTATATGCACAGTCCATTTAGAATTTTTTATGGACTGAAGAGTATATAGATAATCAGAAAGTTTATTCCATTGTTACATTCATTATAAAATAATTAAAAATCTTTTCTGGAGATAACACTAGCAGTGAGTGTGTTTATATGTATAATACAGTAATGCTGCATCTAACTACGAGCTATAAAAATAGTTGACTTAAGAGACTTAAAGAAAAAATGGAAAATATATTTAATAATCCCATATTACATCATTAGTCTTTGCAAATAACCTACCACAATATTTCGAGTACACATTATAAACTGAAGTAACTGTAGTGCTTTAATTTAAAACTAACCAAAAGAATGCATTTTCTATGTGTAAACCCTAAGCATAATGAGTGAGAAAGCAGTTATTTAATGCAAATTTATTTACTTAATAGCCTACTTCGTTAGTAAATATTTTAATTTGGGTTTTGGTTGTTGAGAATTCTGTAAGTGCAGCATAGCAAGTTATGTTTTCTAGGAAGTAAAACATCGTCCAAATCTTTAACACCACAAATTATCTATTATGATGGTAATGAAATGTCTGAATGCTTCGTTTTCTATCACGGTACATTTAAAAATCCCATTCATAGTCAACGTTCTTTATATTACTCTGGTTTGTTAATTGCAGTGAAAATAACATACACAAGAGCAATTTTTTAACTTACAACATGGACATTAGCGATTCTTTCTTTAGGAAGTTCTTATGCAACACTATGTAAATTAAATTACTTCTTTTAAGTAGGTTTTCCGTTACACATCTTAATCTATCAAAATTTTCCTATAAATTAACTAACATTTTATAGTAATATGTGAGGCTTCACAGGTGGATTACGATCAAAGAAATTTTTCATGATTTTAAGCAAATTGAAATTCTGGACAGACATGAGGAAGTACAATAATAATAGTCCTAGTCCTAAATCGAAGTTACTTGACATTGTGTAATAAAGGAAGACAAGACAAAGAATAAATTTTCATACGTGTAAGCCGGTGTAATCCCATATTATGCTGGGCAGCTGACCATAAAAATTACATGTATCAATGAGCAAAAACTATACCAGTTTCACTTTTTCACAGCGTAGAGGTAGAATCCAGATAATCTATAATTAATTAGAATAAAAAATAATGCAATGGAATAAAACATGCTATCGGGCAGTGGAGTTCTCGCTATGCGAGCAGCCCAAACAAGTATAACATATGATGAGCACTTTGCAAGCAGCTTGCTTAACTTAACAGAGAAAGTTAGGAAGGAAGCAAGGGAAGATGGTAGTAAAACTTTTGGTGGGTGGCACCTACTATAAAAAGCGATTCGATATTTTGGACAGTATCAGTTTCTTCAAACACTTCATCCAATAATCACCCCTATTCATCCAACAACTCAAAAATGGCTGGATACTTCACAGTGAGTTTCTTTATAGTGATAATAAGTTTATAGTGGCATGTGGAAAAGTTATTAAATTTGAAAAGTGTGCAGCCAAAAAAAATCAACAGTTACTTTAAAAAAACCTTTTTTCCAGGTTATCGCAACCTTAGCCATTGTGGCTGCTTGTGTTCAAGCTGGATACATAGGAGGTGGTCTTGGTGGAGGACTTGATCACGGCTTTGGCGGAGATCTCGGTGGAGGTTTTGGTGGAGGTCTTGGAGGACATGGAGGCGGCTCTGGAGGCGGCTATGGAGGCGGCTATGGAGGTGACCAAGGGGGCCACGAAGACTACTATGTGAGTTAAAGAGCAACTAATTTGACATGACACTTTTGCAAGCTTCAAGGTAATTAATTTAACAAAATTTTCTATAGGCTCATCCAAAATATGCCTTCAATTACGCAGTCCATGATCCCCACACTGGAGACGAAAAGCAACACATTGAAGAACGTGATGGCGATGAAGTCAAGGGGTCTTACAGCTTGAAGGAAGCTGACGGCACCACCCGTGTGGTCGAATACAAAGCCGACAAACACAACGGATTCAACGCTGTTGTACACAAGATTGGTCATGCAACCCACCAAGCTGGAGGCCATGGGTTTGAGGGCGGATACGGAGGTGGATATGGAGGTCACTACTAGGGCTTGATGAAATAGTCAATTTAAATTGTGTATATTTGAAGGGCACCAGAGAATTTATCTTTTTATGACTGTAACTTCGATATCGACTTTTGGTATTATACAGCAGTATTTAGTACAATTAAAGTAAAAACTTCCAAAGTATAGGAATTAAGAAAGAATGCGAAAGATAAAATCTTTAGTGCACTAGGTGATAAACTGAAACATTTGTTATATATTACTTCACTTAAATAATTATATTTTTGTACTTTCATAACATAATCCTGTAAATATGATAAATCTATTTATAAAATTCCAATAATCATGTCATTGTTATGCGCTTTAATGTGACCAAAATATCTAGCAAATAAACGTTTTTAAATACAGCTTTTGTTGATAAACCATAATAAGCACTTAATACTGCCATATAACTCGCAAAGCATGGTTTCAATAAATATTATGAGGAAGTGGCAATTTCCTTCATTGCAACATGCACAACTATTACATAATGACAAATCTGTAACAGAAGCGACAGAAGTTTCTCTGCCACCAATGCAATAACAATAATAAATGTAGATACACCTGAATATTGCATAAAAGAGAGATTTACTATAAAATTCCCATAATGTATAGTGGCTTTCTCTTTTTGTCCATCTGCTTCATTGCACTTTTATATGCATTTCTGCATGTGTAGCCAAGCAGCTAAAAAACACGCAGGAGAGAAAACAATTATATTTAAAAAAATTTACATCACGCTTCTCGATCTGATTTCTCCAGAATACACATGAATTAACCCACTTTTTAAGTGAATTAGAAAACTAGAAATGAATATTCTTATTAATTACACATCATCCAAATGTTTTCTTTGTTTTGAGCAGCAACTGGAGACCATTTCATAATGTTTCTATTCACATGAATGCCCTATTCTACATAGCTAGTTACATGACAAGTACAACACTTTATCAAAACTGAATCTATTTAAGATAAAAGAATGAAAGATAATTTTTATTTAAGTACAGACTGGCACATAAAGAGGGTAATTACCAGTTGCTGTTTTTATATAATCGTATTTTAATACCTGATTATTAAAACACAAGACTTCCTAAATTTTGTAAATGACTTCCTACTTTAATTAACATCAATTTACGTATACCAAATTACAAGTAATATTAAAGTACTCACAAAGAAACACATTTACTTGATAATTTCTACAGTTTCAAATTGTTGGATTCCTTTTGGTATATGACAAATAGGAACTTGACAATACCAGCTATAAGTATTTCCATGCAAGCAATGTTAACAATAGCAATATTCTAAAATGTATTCCCATGTTTTTCTTGTATCAGTGCACTTTTCTTTATACAGGCAGACCTTGCCGTTCGCAGGGGTCCAGAAGAATGCTGCGAAGTGCAAAACCGCGATGCGCAAGTAAACACATAAATGATAAAAACGGGGTTAGGTTCCATTAACTAGATTCATTTATACTATGCAACCTCAAAAAAACCAAAACTTTTCTGCATTTTTGGTAGGCTAATCTGGAGCAGAAACTTTACCCTTTGACGACATGGTTTTCCGTGTTTTAAAAATTAAACTCAATTGAATTTTCGGCAGAAACGCTCAAGAAGACAGTAAAGTTTGAACTAAAATTCCATACGTAACATCAGTATGCCACTTGAATCTAGAGCTCGAATGTCCATTTGTTTATTCAAGTTATAATTTTACAATTTATTTCAGGTCCCATTTGGTAATAAGAGAATCAAAGGAATAGGCTCGATAAGTGTGTTTACAAGTTCGTGATAAATAATGTTATTTAGGTGTTCATGACATGAACCGCATACGTCTGCTTTATTTACTTACGACCGGTCGTATAAAGATCACTAACCTGACGTTAACTTTAAATCGTTGTTAAAATAAACAAAAGCTCATCAAAACGTTGGCGCTTATGACATATTATTCATTAGTAAACAAATATTTATGCGCTTTTGCTTATTTTAATAGCGAATTAAAGTTAATGTCAGATTAGTGGCCTTTATAAGAGCACAAAGGTGCCTCGCCTAAAATCAAATCAGCGAACCGCAAAGCCGTGAACAGCGAGGTCTGCTTGTATAAAAAAATAATTAGTGCCATAAAAGATTTTCACCTTTGAACTACAATTTTAGTGTTATTTTCAATTTCAAATAATTTTTGCACTTTTCAAATTGAATTTTAAATAAAAAAGTTACAGAAGAAAATGTGTTTAATGTCTTAATTATGAAAGTGCACCGCAATAATAACAGCAAGTGCACAAATGTCACGCTTTTTAACTACGACAAAGCTTCTATTTGTATCATAACCTCAAAAAATTATTTAAAGTCAGTTGAAATTAGGTCTAATTATAAGGACCGCCATATTTGATTCTTTAGTCATTATTATTAAAATACTCATCCAGTCAGCTTGGTAATATGTCATTTGGGTTGCATAAACCACTCTATTTATTTGCTGCGCCAAGTATATAATCAAGGCGGTCTATATTTAATACTACTATATTGCGAGTTCTGCTCCAAAAAGTACCGTTTCGGTATTAAACGACGAACAGTGCATGCTCATGGGGAATTGTGGTATCTAATAAGAGCGCCGCATTCGGCAACTTGATGTGACTCAGAGGAAGCCAAACCAAGACATGCCGACATAGTGTCTGTGCATTGTCACCGCCTATTGCTAAAGGTTTTACCAAAGTTTTTCAGATTTTTATGTACTGTAATTTCTCGAAACTAGACAACATGGCGTTTTATTCACATCAAGTAATGTGCGTTGTCAATCGCAGCGTAATTAGGCAACCTGCAGTTGCGTATTAGGACATTTAGTACCGTTACGGTACAAACGTTTTGCAATCTGTCTACCTTCGCCCGCTGAAATTCAAAGCATTGGCAAAGTGCAGAACCCGCAATGTAGTAGTATTAAATATATGCTATAAAGCGGCCTTTGGAATGGCCTACCACAATCTGGCAACACGGCTTTGCCAATCGTTAACAACAAATTTTCGGTCACTAAATGAACAATGTGTCAGTGCACTGTCTCTGTGATTCTGATACATGCCAGCTGCAAAAAATCTTTAAAATCATTGCTATTTTCATCCTAGTGTGTCACTTCACAGTAATATTCGATTTAAAAACAATTCCTAATGGGCAGGTACCTAATTCTCCATTGCAAGTAAATCCCTACTAATTTTGACTTCATATAAAACAGTAATTTCTTTAAAATAACTTGCCTTGAAGCTAGTGGTATTGCAGTCGGAGCAAGTCTCTGTATCTTATCAACCTTTACTTGGATTTTTTTAAGTGCTTTTCACAAACAACACTAATCTTTCCAATCCGCAAGTCCTCTCAATTCAAAACTTGTTATCATTTTTGAACCAGTGTTTAATTCGAAGGAAGTTTGAACACGCAAATATATATAGCGTAAGTGATGAAGCATAGTTAATTTGACTCACAGCTTGGTACGCAACACTTCAAATGCATTTTTGGAACTGATGTGAACTGCTGCTCTGTCAAAATAGTTTATTAACGTCAAATATATTTAAAACTTAGCATGTCCTGGAATGGCTTAGCAAAAAAATTGGCATCAGAGCTAGTGCTATGGCCTAGAACAATATAGACCACCTTGATATAATCCATTCATTATGTTTCCTCCTCCCGGCAGGCTATGTTAGGGTGACTTTTTTGCTGGTAAGCATGCGAAATAACTAGACATGACAAAATTGGGTTATGTTGTTTTCAATTTGTGGTTATGATTTTTGCAGGCTTGCACTATTGATAGTTAAATTTTCTTTTCTTTTGTAAAAGTTTGTACATTTTACATTTTGACATTAAATTTGTAACAATGTCAATAAAGCAGTTGTAAAAATGCCATAGTTGTTCATGCCGTGTTTTGATGCACTTTTGTTTATTTTAACAAGGAATTAAAGTTAACCTAAGATTAGTGGTCTTTAAAAGACCTACTGTTATAGTTGCATCCATATATTAGGAACTATTCCATAGCCATAATACTAGATAAAAATAATTTTTGATCATACTATATTTTTATATGCTACTAGCTGGCCCGGCAAACGTTGTTCTGCTCAAAACTAATTTGTCCCTGAAACTCCGTTGCACCACTATAGATAGAGTTTTAATTTTATGTCATGTCCATAGTCTTGGACTTAAAAATAAATGCCATTTTCGCAATCAACGTCCCAAAAAACCTCATTGCGGTTCGCACGTAAAGTATATACCCGCGCAACTGACTGACTGCGACGACCTTTGTTAGCTCGTCGTGCCTTTGGCATTGTAACGGGCACTATAAAACGACACAGAATTGTTTTCACAATCACTTGTACACAAATCAAATTTGAATGTCTGACTGACTGCGAGGACCTATGCAAGGCATTTGGAATTACCCCCTGCTCATAAATTGCTATTAGTGTCTTATCTCTTCGGTTACCTGATGCGGATTATGACATGATGGGGAAAACCCTTCAAACCATTAAGCAATGACTACAAATAGGATACACTTTCGATATTTTCCAATTTTCCGGCTTTCCTTTTGGATTTTTCCGAATTTTCTTTTTAGCTAAACCACCTCGGGAGTAAGACGAACAAAACAAAAAAAAATATTCAAATCGGTCAAGTCGTTCTCGAGTTATTGCGTTACTAACACACGGCAATTGATTTTTATATATATAGATTACTCGATTTAAAGTTTATTAAAACTCTAATACTATATTACGCAACTAGTTTAGAAAAGTGATGTTTTACTGAACAAGTGCGACTGGCTTGGGTATGAGCGTCAGCAACTACTTAAATGGCCATACGAGTTTAATAAAACAACTTTTCCAACGCGTTGCGTATACTGTTTTATCACATTTCGTAAGAAATTAAAATATAAAACTTTTACATAAAAGTGACACTAAATGTCAAAACATAACCAAGATGAGCAGAACTCGTTTCTATGTACTGAAACATAAAATGCATTCGGAAAGGTACCTCTGACAGCTCTGTTTCCTCGAAATCGTTCGTTCATCTCACTTTCACCCGCGCCTATGGTTATTAGTTATTATCGATCTCTTTCTGCTAGCAAAAGGAGTTGGTAGAGGTACATTACCGAACGCAGCCATAATAAACAGCTCCAGTTGATGATATGTGCTTGGCAGTACTGAAGTGTGTGATTGGTAGCACCATGCTAGGTTTGAGGTTAGGTTAGGTTTTGCGTCAAAACTGACGCAAAACCTAACCTGCTAACCTCGTTTGACATGGACAGTTTCACCAACAATACATGTAAGGATTGCCAA
The DNA here is from genome assembly GCA_940337035.1 of Agriotes lineatus. Classification (NCBI taxonomy): domain Eukaryota; kingdom Metazoa; phylum Arthropoda; class Insecta; order Coleoptera; family Elateridae; genus Agriotes; species Agriotes lineatus. The sequence goes on from CALNHX010007164.1 coordinate 28,941, forward strand.
GCATAAAATGAATTGCCAGTGCTATGCTGTAATGTATGCTACGGTCAAAATACGATTTTTAATGTAGAAATGTAGTACATTACTATATGACACGCGATAAAAATATTTAAAAAACAAGGAACTATTTCAAAATATAAAATAAGTAGCCTTAAACAAAAAATGATTGCTTGGTTTCCAGACATTAACGTTACCGAATATGTATTAATTTAAACTTGCTTACAGTTAACACAGGACAAAGCAGGATACTCCGTTTATGCTATGGAAACAGCAGTTTTTGCATGAAAAAAAAATCTGTAACATTGTTAGAAGTTTGTATAATAAATAAAATATTTATGTTATTTCTTGGTTGAATTTACTCTTCCAAAAAGTTAATGTCCGCTTCCATATTATTGGTCACACTTAAATACAGGGTGACATATAGGAAACGGACGTTTTTAGAAAGGCTAGTACACAGCTGTAAGTGTTTTTAGAGAGTTGCAGTTGGCAACATTCGCTTCAAACTGGCCTACCATTTTAGTTAAAATGGAGCTCTGGACGATACAGCATAGCGTTTTCATGCACGATACATTTGTTTTAAACAGTGAGTCTGTCATTGCAACACAGCGAATATTTCGTCGGCATTTTAATATCAGACAGAATGGCGCAGTTTCAAGCCGCAATACAATCCTGCGATGTGTTTATGTTCACAAACCCCGAACTTTATTGGAGTTGAAAAATTCCATTACAGAAGAGGTACAGTTGGTAAAGTTATGGATAGCTTTGGGCACAGACTTGAAGTGTGCATCCAAGAGGATGGCCGCCACTTAAGTGACATAATTTTTCATAAATAACTATGTCACATGAAATGGTAGATTGTAATCTTTCATTTTGTACAATAAAATAACTGAGATACTTTCATTTGAAAAACGTCCATTTCCTATATGTCACCCTGTACATAGGCAACAGGCATGTACTATCAGTGTTTGAGTTTACGGAAAGTGGCTCTAATTTCCAACAGTCCTATTTCCATTCTTTTTTATACTATTAAACTCTATTAATCATAATCATCATAACTCTATAATAAAGCAGAACACGTCCCAAGGTCAAATAAATCAACTCCTGGTCTATGAGCATAGGTATTGGGGGCGTGGTCTTGATATTTTCTAAGAGCCAGTAATATGGAAGGAGAGAACAATTAATGCTCTTGTTAGGGCCTACACACATTTTTTACATTACACAGGAATGTTTGTACTATGTACACATAAATATTAAATCTGCAAATAACCTAAATTCGGAGCTTTGTACAAAAATATGGTTATAAACTTTTTGCAAGTGGACTTTACTACCTCTAGGAAGAAAAGGCGTCGTGCATCACGTGACCACAATTCGAGGTTGGAGGTAATTGTGGGCGTTGTCTTGATATTAGCAGCGTTGCCAGACCTGGTACAATTCTACGAATCTGGTACATTCTGAAACCGTTACTGCAAAAGTATATTTTTTAAAATATTTCTGGTACATTTTCATCCTCATTTATTAGATTAGACGAAACTGTCAAAAATAAATTAGCAGATCAGCCAGGCAAAGCGGAATTGGCAGACAAAATACGTCTTATTTATTTCGTACAGTATCCTCACTTAATAATACAGTATCCTCATTTAATACTAAGAAACTGGAAACTGCAAGTAAAGCAAGAGAAAAATTTTTCGCAGAAGTGTATTATAAATAAACATTAATACTACAAACATAGTGTTTAGTGTTATGTTGTTTTCCGTTAATTATTGTACAATATTTTGAGAACGTCTGACAACACTGTTACTACACGCACAAGGAGGCTGTGACATCATCATTGTTGTTGACGCCATTAGCTGCTTTCTCGTTTACGTGCAATTTGTTTGCGTTATTAAACTGTAAAAGGCTTTACGCAAAACTTCCCTCGTCGTTTGTCGTTTACGTTTGTGATGGCAGAATATTGTTACGGTGGGTACAAGACGTGTGCATCGCCTTTGTGCAATAAAAGTGCAATCGTAAATGCAGAAGTTTGCTATTTTCGGTTCCCAAAAGACTGGCGAAGGTAAGTTGTTATATTGGAGCGTTATTATATAGTACCTTTGTATATTTATTTATGTATGCACGTATATAAATCCCGGAAACACTAAAAAAGGCTATTTTTTAAGATGTTTAATCTGGATTAAAAACTGCGGGTTGGAAGAATCCAAAGAAACTTCCTGTATAAATTGGTACGATTATAGACTGTGTAGCGCACATTTTGAAGAATCAATGTTCTCCAGTCTGCTTAAAAATCGCCTGAAGAAAACAGCAATTCCAACATTGTTTGGTGATTTAAATTCAGGTTTGTACATATTCAATACTGTTATATATCGTTTACCATAATAAACAATTAGCAAATTGACCATCGATTTATCGTTTAATACAAAATAATTTTAGGTGCTTTATGTCGATTGTTAATCACATCATATTTTACAGGTGCGTTATTTGATACGAATGCAACACCTTCTTTTCTTAGATCGTCTAATCCTGCAAATGTTTCTGCAGGGTTCGAACCCCTACCATCAACATCTACGGCCGAGGTTTCTAAACATGTGAGTTGTTCTTCAGGTAATAACGAATAGTCATAAAATATTGTTGTTTGTTAATCACATAATATTTTACAGGTGCGTTATTTGAAACGAATACAACACCTACTATTCTTAGATCTTCTAATCCTGCAAATGTTTTTGCACGTTTCGAACCCCTGCCATCAACATCTACTGCCGAGGTTTGTAAACATTTGTATGTAAAGCCTCTATGACACGACGCTACATTTTACGCATTTTATAAAAAAAATATTAAGCATTGTTTCATACAGAAAATTGACTGCTACATTTTGCGCTGACTTTTCATGTAGAGTCGTGTGCAAATAAATCTGGGACAATGGTTTTTTTTATATGTAAATTGAGTTAAGATTTGAAGCATATCTCCATGGATTTCCTGCTATCAGAAAGAGTTACTTTAAATTTTGACACGTAAATGAAAATGTAGGTCTTTCTGGTAGCAGAAAATCCATGGAGATATTCTTCTATTCTCAATTCAACCTACATATGAAAAAACCATTGTCCCAGATTTATTTGCATACGACTGTACATTATTTAGAAGTTGTTCTACATTTTTTGGTAAATATGCGTGTAAAAATGTGCAGAAGTATCGTAATCAAACTAAACTGCAGAGCATGACGCGAAATGAAAACATAACCTGCATTTTATTAGCATTGTTTAACTTCCTGATTAATAATTAATACATAGCAGCTGGCTGAGGTTAATGTTAAAACATGTTAAGGACGAATTAGCAGCTATTTACAGTTGAAACGCCTTCCTGCGGTGAAAGAACTGGTCAAAATTGTGAGGTAGAAATATATTTCAGCACTTAGTGCCTTCTTCAGTCTACATATATAAACAGGTTAAAAAAACACCACGTTAAAATCTTGCATATTTATAAAAAGACAGTTTTTACGGTGAAAATATCATTTTCCTCCTTACTTATGTATTAAAATCGTTGATTAAGAAAACACAAAGAGGCGACTGCTAAAAAGAAATGATTATCTGGTGTTTTAATTAAAGATCAAAAGGAAAATTCTAGGAGTTTAAGAACGAGGACTATTTATCAGGCACCATGTTGACGAAATTCAGTGAAAAAGTGTAGATAATAAAATTAATTAATTACTATGCACATCTACAGTTATTTAGTAAAATAATTTTAAAAATTCGTTATGATTGTAAAACAGTGTGTCTCCATTTTGGTTTTCGTAAAACAGGCAAAAATTAACTAAATGTAGCTTTGATTTATGGGGAATTTAATTCAGAAACATAGTAATTAAAAGCAAAAGTTTTTGTTAGTACGTCTTGCAATACAAAGTTTCGTGCAGCGACATTCGTGATTAATGTGATACTCTAAACCTAGCCTCAGAAAATAGCTAACAAACATGTTTGGCTAATTATAAGATCTCTGTAAACGGAAGTTGTGTCAGTGTATCACACCAGATTTTTTTTGACGAGTTAATTGTAAAACATTTGCAAAGTTGGTAGCACTAATTGCCAAATAACTAATTTCGCGTTTATTTTGCTGTCAAATTCTATATGCGGAAGTATATGAGATTTTATTTTATTAATTTATTGTCAGTAATAATACCACGAGGCGACTGAATTATCAAAAATACTTCTGCTTTCTCACGAAACGGGTTGCTTAGAAACATCACGAGCCGAAGGGCGAGTGGTGTTTCTACAAAGCAATCCGTTGAGTTTGTAAGCAAAAGTATTTGATAATTCTTAAAGTCGTCGAGTGAGTATTTGATTAAATTATACCATGAATATCAATAAGGGAATTACACTAAAAATGTATTTTTCGACGACTGACATCGAAATTAGATTTTTCTCACTGTCATTTGACAACAGAAAGTTGACATTTGCCGCTGAGCGTGCGTTTTCATCACTTTGCTGCTCGCCGAGCGTTTTGGGTTTCCGTGTGAACAAAATAGGTAGCCACGTTCGAATGTTTCCTTGAAAATGCCCATCATTTGTTGAAATAATCGCGTCACATGTCATAGACTGCGCGAGTAATGTTAACTTGATTGTCATTTAATTTTTGCGATAAAATGAAATCTGACATTTTCCTTTAATAATATGCTCAGTCATCGAAAAAATTGTATGTATGTTCCGAGCTAAAAGTGCGCTTGCCGCTTTTGCATGATTGCTGCTTTCGACTTCGTCTCAACCAGCAATATTCATGCGCAAGCGGCAAGAATGCACTTTCAGCTCTTAACATACAATATACAATTAATGCGTATCCTAAAAAATTTGTTGGAAATGGCATGACATTGACAGCTGACAGCTCAAAATTGAAAACACCAAAACGATAACACCACAGTGTTTTCACTTATTAATACGTGGCCTGAATAGGGATTTTGTGCATTATGAATGGTATAATCACATATAATCTCATAAGAGCATTAATTCTTTCTGGAAATTTTTTCATATTAATTTGGACGTTGTTGAAATGCACGAAAAGTAAAAAATAATTTCCGGATATGAATTAATGCTCGAATGCAGATTCGGTAAGAAAATCGTAACGACACAAACCCTCACAGTTAGGTTGGTCTACCTATAGGATAGTATCTATTACTAATAAAATTGTGGCTTTCGATAGCCTAAATCTGTCTATAAATTCCATATCATCCCACATTTCCAAATGAATTCTATTACACGAAATACTTTTGGTCTACGAGACATTTCAATAATACGTAGTATATTTCATTACGAGTCTGGAAAAATCCATTTCTGGGTGTATAATGATTATAATGAACGATATTTTTTATTATACTTATCTAAAAACAACGTAGGAAAGGTATTTTCAAAGTAATAATAATACATCGTAAAAACAGTACCAAACATGATTAACATTTCAATAGCAACGATTTATTTCTTATTAATTTAGGGCACGGAAAAAAAGCGGACATCGGGAAAAGTTCTGAAAAAGCCACATTTACGTCATTGCAAAAACAGATGAAAACAAGGTGTTTTCAGAGAAGTAAAATGAAAAACTTATTACATCTTCATCATCAGTTAGAGTCCGCCCAACCTAAGATAGGGACAGGCACGTCATCATTGCCAGGGTGCGCAGTGGTTTGGCGATTATCCCGATGGGCAATGGTTACTTAGCAACGGCACGTTTTTAAATACGCGTCCTGTTACCAGGGGGTTTAGTAGTTGATAGGATACGCGATGAGTTCACTTGTATCCGTGTACGCCACTGCCAATTCTTGAGGCGCGTGACGTAACAAAAATCCGCGCAGCCGAACTGTGACGTGCCTGTCCCTATCTTATGTTGAGAGGACTCTAAGAGATCATCAAATATCTAAAATATATTATCCATATCAAATAAATATAAATTTCCACAAAAATAAACACTTTTAATGATGATGTGAGGTTACGACATCGCTGTTTTACTGCACACATAAGCATTAAACTTTAGTATTAATGGTTTAAACGATACCCTAGCTTGGTTTAAATTTACTTAAGATTGTAATACGCTATTGGTAGCTAATCTACAGTTTAAACTCTACTGTGTGGTTTAAACTATGATTGTAATACCGGCCCTAAATACCTTCAGATAAATTCTTTAACCTAACCTCAGAAAATAGCTAACAAACATGTTTGGCTAATTATAAGATTACTGTAAACGGAAGTTGTGTCAGTGTATCACACCACATTTGTTTTGACGAGTTAATTGTAAATTATTTGCGTTGTACTTCTCAGGTTCTGACATTCAATGATTCTGAAGAAGTAAACCCTTCACAGCCGGCTGATTAACGATGAATTACATGAACAGTTGTTATTTATTTTTTGTTTTGTTTCTTCTATTATAGCGACATTTTGAAGATTACGTAAGAAATACACAAAACCGTGAGCTATTGCAGGATCTGCCAGAAGATACACTTGCTTTCATGGATGTTAACCCTTCACAGCCGACTGATTTTCAGGTATGTTGATCAACGATTAACTACACCAACAATAATTACTTAATGCAACAATTTGTTTCTTTTATTATAGCGTCATTTTGAAGATTGTGAGCTATTGCAGGATCTGGCAGAAGATACACTTGGTTTCATGGACGTACAGTGCAAGCATTGCGGGGCCTTACATTTTGCAGCAGAGGTAAGGGGTCGTCGCAGGGAAGAATTCAACGACTGCTGTAATTTTGGCAATGTGAAGCTCCCAGACCTGCAGTTATATCCCAAACAACTGGAACATCTTTTGAATGGAACTGATTCTCGCTCAAACAATTTTCGCAAGTACATTAGGAATTACAACAGCAGTTTGGCTATGGCATCAATGGGTGCAAATATAGTTGCTCCTCGTGGAAATGGTCCATACTGTTTTAAAATACATGGTCAAATATACCACAGAGTTGGTCCGTTGTACCCTGATGTCGGTAATAAACCTGCATACGGGCAAATATATATATTAGATTCTGAAATGGCGACTACTGAAAGGTTAAGTAATTCAACAAATTCTGGTTGCATTGCATCAATAATGTGTCAGTTAGGTGATATTTTATCTAATATAAATCCATAAGTTGCTTCATTGCGTATGATGAAAGAAGTAATCGAGGAAGAAGAAAGACTAGCTCTCCTAGAAAATAGATCAACTCCATCAGTCAGAATGTTTTTTGATGTATCAAAAACAATGGACCAAAGGCGATATAATGCACCAACTGCTGCTAATGAAATTGCTGCTGTATTCGTAGGTGAAGATGGTGAGGTACCGTTGACACGCAGTTTTACAGTTTTTGCAAGGGGGGGTGGTCTTCGACAAGTTTCTTACTTGGATAAAAGTTGTGATCCATTGACGTACCCTCTATTATTTCCTGGAGGTGATTTCGGATGGCAATTAGACCTCTGCAAGCAGGGATCTCTTAGAAAAAGGACTCGAGTTACGCAAAAAGAGTATTACTCATATCGATTAGCAGTTCGGGAAAGGTTTTCGGCAATTCACCATTCAGGAAAACTGTTTCAACAATATGTTGTTGATTCATATGTGAAACTGGAACAGAATCGGTTGAATTATGAAAGAACTCATCAAAAGGAGTTACGTGCAGACACCTATCAAACGTTGATGGACTACATTGGCAATGCGGCAGCAAATCAAAATGCTAAAGTTGGTCGACGTGTAATACTACCATCTTCCTATGCTGGTGGCCCTCGTGCAATGCAGCAAGGTTACCAAGATGCTATGGCAATAGTAGCAAAGTATGGTAAACCCGACATTTTTTTAACTTTCACATGCAATCCAATGTGGTCCGAAATACAAACACAATTAGCACCAAATGAAACTGCATCTGATAGACCCGATATAGTTGCACGCGTATTTAAATTGAAACTTGACCGGCTCAAACAAAAAATACTACACAATCATCTTCTTGGACGTGTACTTGCTTATGTTTGTGTAACAGAATTTCAAAAGAGGGGATTGCCACATTGTCACATGCTTTTAATTCTTGCAGGTATTTATAAAGATAATCTTCAAAACTTTGAATAATTACAAAAATTACATTTTAGTAGACGACAAGTTACGAACTGCAGAAGACGTAGATAGAATTGTAACAGCTGAGATTCCAAACCCATTTGAAGATAAGCGACTGTTTGAGATAGTCAAGAAGTGCATGGTCCATGGCCCTTGTGGTACTTTAAATCCTGCTTCTCCATGTATGCAAGATGGTGTATGCACAAAGGGATATCCAAAAAGTGTTTGTGAAGAAACCAAAATTGAAGTGGATGGTTATCCTCAGTATAAGAGACGTGCCAATGGAAATACTTTGCAGGTATATTAATATTTATGTGAATAGTATTTACTACCTCTTACATTCAATTTCATTAGGTTTGTAGGAATTTTTTTAGGTTTATTAGGCTACAGATAATTATATTGCATTGCTTTCATTAATTTGTGTGTCAAATATGGAGTGCTCACATCACAATGTAAACATTTTGTGGTTATTATATGTCTTACAAATTTACTACTGTAATCGAAATTGTAGCTCCAATAATAACAAACTTAGCAATCCGATGTTGATCCATTGATGCTTTAAGTGGGGTTGGATTTAATAAATGTTATTAAACTTAGCAATAGTGCACAATTAACTTTGAACACCATGTATATACAAAAGAAACAGGACTTACGATAACCACAAAATGTTTAAATTATGATAATATCATAATTATGATTTATATCGGCATCATATATTGTCAAATTCTGCTGTTACCAATAATTGCAACATAATGCCAATATAGCTGGTATAATAATCAGTAGGTAGCGGTCAATCCATAATCACAGAGAATATTAACTTTTTGTATGGGGAATTGAAATTCTTTTGACACAAAATGTCTGTAGCATTATAGTAAAATTTATGCTTTATGTTGTGACATTAGTTTTATTTGTTTTTAGATAAAAGACCACATAATTGATAACAGATGGATTGTTCCTTATAATCGGTATCTATCCTTAAAATATAATGCTCACATAAACGTTGAAGTCTGCTCCAGTGTAAAAAGTGTAAAATATCTGTATAAATATGTTTATAAGGGGCATGATCGTGCTGCTTTAAAATTAAAGCAAACAAGCGAAGAAGGTGGGGGAACAAGCAGTGAAATTCATTATGATGAAATAACTGCACATTTAGACGCACGCTATGTAAGCGCTCCAGAGGCATCGTGGAGAATTTTTGGATTCGATATGCAAAATCGCTCGCACACCATTTATCGTCTTGCTGTACACCTTCCTAATCATCAAAATATATGCTTTGTTGAGGGTAATGTTCAAGATGCAGTAGATCGAGCGCATTCAAAAAATTCCACTCTGACAGCATGGTTTAAGTTAAATAAATTATGTGAAGAAATATTCCAAAATGGTTACCAACCTGAAGATAATATGATTGATTCGCGTACTTTGTATTACCGGGAAATTCCAGAACATTTTGTTTTCAATAAAGCTACCACCACCTGGAATAGACGCAAACGATTTGCTAAGGAAATCGGTAGAATGTATACTGTTGGGCCCCAGGATGTTGAAAGATACCATATGCGATTATTGTTACTACACGTAAAAGGAGCTACATCATTTGATGATTTGAAAACCATTAATGGCCAAGTTCACGATACATTCCTTGAAGCTGCCAAAGAAGCCGGTTTATTACTTGATGATCGAGAATATGCACGATGTTTAGCTGAAGTTGTAAATTTTCAGCTTCCATCACAACTGAGGAATGTATTTGCAACATTACTTTTATTTTGCAACGTATCAAATGCTTTACAATTGTGGCAAGAATTTAAAGCTGCATTATCTGAAGATTTCCGCAGAAGTTTGTCTATAGAAGAATCAGAGGCTACCGCTTACTATGCCATCGATGATTCAATGAAAGTTTGTGGTCGAAAACTTTCGGATTTTATACCACTTCCACAAATTCAGCCACACATTGCCGTCGTTGACAATTCTCAAAACCACCAAGCTGAAGGGGAAAGTATGTACAGAACCCTGAATCCCAGTCAAAAAGCTGCCTGTGATGAAATAGTCCATCTCTTAGAACAATCATCACGATCAGCAAAATGTATTTTTATCGATGGACCAGGGGGATCAGGCAAAACGTATTTATATACAACTATAAATCACATATGTAAAGGTAGAGGTGTAGCTGTTTTAAATGTAGCCTGGTCTGGTATTGCCGCTACATTACTGCTTGATGGACGTACAGTTCACAATCGATTTAAACTTCCTGTACCAATTAACAAAACGTCATTTCTTTCTACAATGAAAATGAACACTCCCGCAGCAAGCATATTACAAAGTAGTACAGTTATTATTTGGGATGAAGCTCCGATGGCACCAAAATATGCGTTAGAAGCTGTAAACATTTTGCTCAAGGACATTATGGGTAATAATGAAGTTTTTGGAGGAAAATTGATGATTTTGGGTGGCGACTTTCGCCAAGTACTTCCTGTTGTCTATCGTGGAACAAGGTCAGATTGTATTGATGCATGTTTAAAGAAATCGTCATTATGGGCACATTTTAAAGTCATAAAGCTAATAACAAATATGAGGGCAGCAGGAGAAGACATGTGGTCAACATTACTTTTAGATATAGGTAAGTTGTTATTTTACTACAGGTGGCATGAATAATTATTAAACAAAGGAAAATAAATACCTAGGCTTTTTTAAATTTGAAATTATTTTTAAATTAAAAACAATTATGTATTTTATGTTAGGCGCCAAAAGTAAATCTGTTTACGTTTACAAATTTATTATTATAGGTGATGGTAAAATACAAACTGATAAAGATGAAAAAATTCCAATACCGCAGCAGTGTATTAGTACTGGCAATTTAATTGAGGACGTATATGGTAAAGAGATTCTTCCAGACAATGCAGATAGTCTTTGTGACAAAGTGATTTTGACGCCGAAAAACATTGACTCGCTCGACATTAACAACAAAGTACTCAAATTACTTACGGGAGAAGAACAAATTTACACGAGCATTGATGAAGCTGAGTGTGAAGAATCAGAAGTGATCCAGTTTCCCACAGAGTTTTTACACTCATTGACACCATCGGGTATGCCCCCTCACGAACTGCGGTTAAAAATTGGTGCAATTGTTATGCTGTTGAGAAATTTAGATATAAAGAAGGGATTATGCAATGGGACTAGGTTAATTGTACAACATATGGGCAGGTATATTCTTGGATGCTCAGTTGCATGTGGGGCAAACAAAGGAAAGTATGTACTGATTCCACGTATCACTTTATGCCCATCTGATACCAATTTGCCATTTGTATTGAAGCGTAAACAATTTCCTATTAGACTTTCTTTTGCAATGACAATAAATAAAAGTCAGGGGCAAACGTTCACTAAAGTTGGTTTGTATCTAAATACTCCTGTATTTTCACATGGGCAATTATATGTTGCTTTTTCTCGAGTAAAAACTATGAACGGATTGAAAGTAGCAATAAAAGGTGGTGAACGGCATACAAAAAATATTGTTTACAAAGAAATTCTTTAAAACAAGATGGTAACTCCGAAAAGGGATAAATGTAATCCAGGACGTAGAAGGAGAAAGAACAATGGAGCAACTGTTTCGAGAAGGGGTACACAGACACGATTTACAAGAAAGGACGTGGAAATTCTTTTTAACAGCATCATTGAGAAAATACCTTTGCTGACACGTATGTTACTCGTTCAATGATGAAGATGAAACCTTCTAATGTTTTCTTTCACAGAAACACGTACTCCCAATTTACTAATAACAATAAAGAGGGAAAAATACATTTGATGCAGAATCACAATTAGTTTTTTCAGGTACTTACTGTCACAGTTTCTTTACAAGTTTTAATTGCTTTTGTTTTAAGATACAAGAACAGTTGGCGATCACAAATTCCGGCGATAACAACTTATTTGTGGAAGAGATTAAATGAAATAAAGAGATACGGGAGGGGACTATGTTACCAAAATTAATTACATTTTTCAAGGAATGTATAGGACCAGAAATAATTTTAAACAGACAAAGGAGAGTTGATACGCTATTTTCCCAGCATATATGCAAAATTATTTAATTATTATTGTTTTAGTAGTGCGAGGATATGCATATCAACCAAACTCAAATCTGCACAAGAGAGGAAGAGGACGACCAAAAACAAGTTGGCAAGAGAAAATCCAAAAGCACTTGGGTCCAGGGTGAACAAATGTTGCAAAAGCCTGAGTAACATGGAATCACCAAGGGAAGTTATTCATTTTATGTTACTATTGCTGTAGTCGTAGTATTTATAATATTTTCTGATGACATTACTCGTGTAACACTCTCATTCCCAACCGTGAGGAGAATCATATTTTAGGTTACAAAAATTGTCAGAGAAAGAACACATTTTCTCTCATAGTCCAGTTACATTAGACGGAAAACCGCAGCATTTGGCGAAAAAATCCAAGTGAGCTGAAATTTTGCATACACCTTTATTTTGACATTACAAACAATGTCTCAAAAGTCCCCATCGATATCGCGCTTGCGTTTTGAGTTATTCAAGGTCAAAAGTCGCAGAAATAAGTTTTTTGCAAATATCTCGCTTTCTATGGGTCGTATGACTTTTTTAGTTATTACAAAAAATGAAGGCTAAGAAATTCTCTACAAAAAAGATTATACAGGTTTTTTGAGTGCAATTAACCGTTCAGTAAATAACACAGTGTTAAGTTTTGCAGACGGGTTTTACTTCCTTTTACAATAAAGGAAGTATTGGATTCACCCCAAAAATTCTAAATTGAGTTTTCAACAGATCCTCACGTTTTAGAGTCCCCTGAACCCAAAAAACGTGTTTTTGCTCATTGGTCTGTGTGTCCGTCCATCCATCGGTCTGTCTGCCTGTGAACAGAATAACTCAAAAACGGAAAGAGGTACGGCGTTGAAACTTCATATATAAGTTTTGTGTACCTACTATCTAAATGGGACAGTAAGCCTTTTGAAGAAAATCGCATAACTGGAAGTATGATGTTTACTCTTGTTTCAAAAACGGTTCTATTTTTTTCAAACTATATTTTTATTACATTTTTAATGTGTATTGATGTGAGATTAGTGATTTTTCAGTTGAATACCTCTAAAATTCTACTTGAAAATCACTCATCTCAATCAATACACATTAAAAATGTAATAAAAATGTAAAGTTTTAAAAAAATCGTTCGAGCCGTTTTTGAAACACAAGAGTAAACATCATACTTCCGGTTATACGATTTTCTTCAAAAGCTTGCTGTCACATTTAGATAGTACACAAAACTTATATATGAAGTTTCAATACCATACCTCTTTTTGTTGTTGAGATATTCTGTTCACAGACAGACACACACACACAGCCAGACAGACCAATGAACAAAAACACGTTTTTTGGGTTCAGGGGACTCTAAAACGTGAGGATCTGTTGAAAACTCAATTTAGAATTTTTGGGGTGAATCCAATACTTCCGTTATCGTAAAAAGAAGTAAAACCCGTCTGCAAAACTTAACAGTGTGTTATTTACTGAATGGTCAGTTGTACTCAAAAAACCTGTATAATTTTTTTTGTAGAGAATTTCCTAGCCTTCATTTTTTGTAATAACTAGAAAAGTCATACGACCCATAGAAAACGAGATATTTGCGAAAAACTTATTTTTGTGAACTTTGACCTTGAATAACTCAAAACGTAAGCGCGATATCGATGGGGACTTCTGAGACATTATTTGTAATGTCAAAATAAGGGTGTATGAAAAAATTCAGCTTACTTGGATTTTTTGGCAGCCGTATCCTAATGTAACTGGACTATCAAAGGACAATATGAAACAAAATTAAAATGTCTGTTGTCATGGTATTCGTAAAATGACACAGTTCAAAGACTGCTAAATATTACAGCATAATTTTGATTTACAGTAATGTTTTAGTTACAAAAATATGTTTTTTACGGTTCTGATCCTGGCCCTTGAAAAAATTGTATTCACACGGCAGGGCAGAACACCATTTTTTCCTCTGTGTATTTGTAGTGCTCGGCTTCGCCCTTGAGCTGCAAACTTAATTTTGGGAAAAATTATGCTCTTCTCTTCCTTATAATGTATTATTTTTTCACATTGCCTTTGGTGACATTAAAAAAAGTGACTTTTTGATACTTTTCATAACTGGTCAAAATCATAGTGCTTTCACCTAAAAATTTCAGGTGGGAGCACCATTTTGCCTCAAAATTACATCATATTGTCATAAAATATATTAATTAGAACGACTGAACGGCTACCACGCTAACACCTGTGGTAGTCGTTAACCCCTAAAACAAGGGAACTCTTCCTCATTTTCGACGGGCAAGGCTAGCCACCTACCCGCCCTAAGGGCAAAGAGGGCTCATAGAACCACTATGTGGTTAAAACAGGCCACTGGCCTATAATAAGAGGAAGAAGAAATTAATTATGAGCGGATGGCCCAGCGAGCAAATGCTCGCCTCTTAGGGGGCCGGCCTGGGTTCGATCCCGGCAGATACTATAGACGGATTTTAAAAATCGTACGCTCCCCGGCTACCACGCTAACACCTGTGGTAGTCGTTAACCCCTAAAACAAGGGAACTCTTCCTCATTTTCGACGGGCAAGGCTAGCCACCTACCCGGCCTAAGGGCAAAGAGGGCTCATAGAACCACTTTGTGGTTAAAATAGGCCATTGGCCTATAATAAGAGGAAGAAGAAATTAATCATGAGCGGATGGCTCAGCGAGCAAATGCTCGCCTTCAGGTGGGCGGCCCGGGTTCTATTACCGGCGCAAACTATAGACAGATTTTAAAAATCGTACGCTCTCTGGCTACCATGCTAACATCTGTGGTAGTCGTTAACCCCTAATAAGGGAACTCTTCTTCACTTTCGACGGGCAAGGCTAGCCACCTACCCGGCCTAAGGGCAAAGAGGGCTCATAGAACCACTTTGTGGTTAAAACAGGCCACTGTCCTATATTAAGTGGTAGAAGAAGACTGAAATACACTATTTCATATTTTTATAATTTGTATTGAAGACAGTTTTTATATAAGATTTGTATAGTTATAAAGGAAGACTCTATGTCGTGATGATTAGCATCTCTGGCTACTTACAGAACTAGAATCCTGAGTTCAAACAGAACTGGCCAAGCATTCTCAAAACAACTTTGGTTTTTTCACATAACATTCCATCTATTCACGATGTAATAGATTGGATTGAGTTTAAATATGCATCCTCTAAAACAATTTCGATTTTTTTACATTACTCTTCCATCTTTTCACAATTTAATAGATTGGATTGAGTTTAAATATGCATCCTCTAAAACAAATTTGTTTTTTTTACATTACTCTTCCATCTTTTCACAATGTAATAGATTGGATTGAGTTTAAATATGCATCCTCTAAAACAATTTTGATTTTTTTACATAACTCTTCCATCTTTTTATAATCTAATATTGGATTGAGTTTAAATATGCCTCTAAAACAATTTCGATTTTTTTACATAACTCTTCCATCTTTTTATAATGTAATAGATTGGATTGAGTTTAAATATGCATCCTCTAAAACAATTTTGATTTTTTTACATTACTTTTCCATCTTTTCACAATGTAATAGATTGGATTGAGTTTAAATATGCATTCTCTAAAACAATTTTGATGTTTTTACATTACTCTTGCATCTTTTCACAATGTAATAGATTGGATTGAGTTTAAATATGCATCTTTTAAAACAATTTTGATTTTTTTACATTACTCTTGCATCTTTTCACAATGTAATAGATTGGATTGAGTTTAAATATGCATCCTATAAAACAATTTTGATTTTTTTACATTACTCTTCCATCTTTTCACAATGTAATAGATTGGATTGAGTTTAAATATGCATCCTTTAAAACAATTTTGATTTTTTTACATAACTCTTCCATCTTTTTATAATGTAATAGATTGGATTGAGTTTAAATATGCATCCTCTAAAACAATTTCGATTTTTTTACATTCCTCTTCCATCTTTTCACAATGTAATAGATTTGATTGAGTTTAAATATGCATCCTCTAAAACAATTTTGATTTTTTACATTACTCTTTTCACAATGTAATAGATTTGATTGAGTTTAAATATGCATCCTCTAAAACAATTTCGATTTTTTTACATTACTCTTCCATCTTTTCACAATGTAATAGATTGGATTGAGTTTAAATATGCATCCTCTAAAACAATTTTGATTTTTTTACATTACTCTTCCATCTTTTCACAATGTAATAGATTGGATTGAGTTTAAATATGCATCTTCTAAAACAATTTTGATTTTTTTACATTACTCTTCCATCTTTTCACAATGTAATAGATTGGATTGAGTTTAAATATGCATCCTCTAAAACAATTTCGATTTTATTTTTAGATAAGTCCGTGTATACACGATTTACAGTAATATCGAACAATAATGACTGCTTTTCATTAATTTGCAAAGCATCAGTCATGCTGATGATTCTACTCGATTATATACATACTTATAAATATAAAAGGTATAAGCTGTCGAGAAAGAGTAGATGCTGTAAGTATAGACTGGATTGAATTTCAACACAAAACTAAATATTTAGAATCTTCCATTTCAGAGAGTGTTCATTTCTTTATTATAGAAACATCGATCTGAACTCATGATTTTAGTTCTGTAGCCAAAGATGCCAACCATCACCCTATAGAACCGTCTTCTGTAACTGTACAAAACTTATTTAAAAACTGTCTCCAATACAAATTAGAAAAATCTTAAATAGTGTATTCTAATTGTTTTAATTTGATATATTTTATGAAGATGTGATGTAATTTTCAGGCGAGATGTGGTATTGTGGATTATACCTAAGAATGTGGAATTCTTAGGTATAATCCATCAGATTTTGATTAGTTATAAAACGTATTAAAAATTTTACTTTTTTACCGTCACCAATGGCAACATTAATGGATAGTACGTTCCAACAAGGAAGAGAAGGGCACAAGTTTTCCTAAAGTCTGAGTTTGAAACCAAAGGGTGAAGCCCGAGGACTACAAATACACAGAAGAAAAAATGGCGTTCTCTCATGCTGTGTATATACAGTTTTTTCCTGACCGGTATCAGAACAACAAGAAATAGGTATTTTCGTAACTAAGCATTACTGTAAATCAGAATTATTATGCTGCAATATTTAGCAGCCTTTGAATTGTTATTCTACCAATACAAACAATATCATCAGAAACTACTGTAAATACAATGACCATTTTTTCTTTAGAAGTAATAACTTATGTTAAAATTTGTAGCAATTTGTTGTACTTGTTATTAATTACTATCTTTATTCAATAGAGACCACGAGTACGACCGAAAGCAAGATGGCAAGACAAAATTCTAAACCACTTCAGCCCAGGGCGGTGACTCAATCACTGGATTTACTATCAATCTTATATTGAAAATAAAGTAGTGTAACAATATTTGAATTTTTTGATATCTGTTTAGGCAAATATAACATTATAGGAAGTATAAATTGAGTTGTAAAGATTATAACATTTACCAATATATCGCAATAAAAGTGTATAATTATAGTGTCAAATATATCTGGGACTTATTAAAATAACTGTTTTTTTAATACTCTTGAGATTTTAACTAAATTGTTTTCAATATTTAAGTATTTTAGAAAACTGATTTCGTGTTGAGTTTGTCAATAACTAAATATGGCAAACAGGCTTTGTACAATAAATATTCGAAATCAAGCTTGGCATTGAAATATTTGTTGTATAGTCTGTTCACTAAACATAAAAACACAAAGTGGCCTTTGATTTCTAAAATTTCATGAGTGTACTTCCAAAATGCATCTTTTGTGTAGGAATGTACTTACAAAAAGTTACTAAAACAAATAGGTTAAGAGTGTGACATTTAATTAGCATCTGTCACAACTACTTTTAAGGATGTTAAACAAATACTGTGTTGGATACTATTGATGTAGCATTTATTAATAAGTATTTTTATTACATTTTATAAAAGTTCAGGCAAGAATTTCCAGAATAGTATGTACTTTGACACTGAATTAATGATATTTATTAATTGTCATTTTTAAATTCAAAGTCATCTTTATGCAGGTATGGAAACCTTTGCAAAACAAAATACAGAATCCCTAGCAGACAAATTTTATGTATATGCCAACTTCAGAAAAATTTATATGTTTTTGTGTTTACCACGGCCTCCTGGATTAGTGCGAGATTGACGTTTCTACGCGGCCCGCCACATTTGCATAATTTTTGTGATTCTGAGGCCAACGTACTTTGGCGCTATCTGTTGGGTTTTTGATAAATTATCTGTAACGTAAGCCAGACTTTCTAGATTAATATTAATCCAGGAGGCCGTGGACGTATGCAACCAAAGGCACAAGCGCAACGTACTGTAGCGCCTCTACAAACCAGAAAAAACGCCTTGAACTAAAAATGCAGCGGGCCGCGTAGAGACGTCAGTCACGTACTAATCCAGGAGGCCGTGGTGTTTACTGAATGGCCTATATGAATAATATCTTGGTGGCACTGTAAGTCTATGTCAAATTCGAGGTTAGTAGGTTAGGTTTTGTGTCAGTTTTGACACATACTGACACAAAACCTAACCTACTAACCTCGAATTTGACATAGACTTACAGTGTCACCAACATATTAACAACTTACTATGGATACATTTTTGATTCAGAAATTGTTGCAGTATCAATGTTGCCAGATTTATTTTTATTAATTTCGAAATATTTCGAAAAATACGGCCCCGGGATTTTTTTTCATATTTCTCCAGGGTTGGGTTCATTAGGCATCCCTCAGTAACGCACCGTAGAGTTAATCCGCCATTTGTTGGACACGCTGTATAATCTCATAAGAGCATTAATTCTTTCCGGATTTTTTTTGACTGCGTACCAACAACGTCGTATTAATTAGGACGTCTTCCAGAGGCGAGCGTTTCCTTTCTAGAGACTTTCCATTTGAAAATATATTTTTTTGAACTTTTTCTTACTGCCAATCTCTAGCGTGCTTTTAAAACTTTCTTTAGTGGAACCAAAGTTATAAAATTCGTGCTACATTTTAAATGCGCATATGCCGCGGGTTTCAGCTAGTGTAGTTATAAAGCACTCAAATTCTGAAATTTAAAAAAAAATCATTATTAATTTTTAACACATTGGCCAGTCATAAATTTGATAAGATTCTCGTTGCGATACCTTTAATATACTATGAACATTCAATTCAAGTTATTTTAAACTGTATTTTAAATTAAAAAATGCCCTATTATAATTAGAATGTCAATAATTCTTATTAGATATTAGCTCCTGAAAATCAGGGGTGGATTCCTTTATCTAGTTAACTGATTTCTGAAAAATTGATGTTCTGATTTTCCCAATATCATTCACAGAAGTCACAAGTACTTATATGTCCACCAAATGTCAAAACAGATTGGAAATTCAAATAACAAATACCAAACTGTTACAATGGTACACGACAATATTTAATCAGTAAGTAATTCATTCATAAATAGTTCACCTTTGCATTGTCTTTATTTCCTTTTATAGTTATGACCTTAATAAGAAATGACCCACCTTTCATTTGGTCAGCGCAAACTCCCCAGATGCCAAACAAACCGCTCGTCGCTGGTTACGAATCGATTCTCGCCAATACCTTCCTGCAATGAATGGTCCACGGACAGACAAGACGTCCTAACCGTCACACATCAGCTACTCAACCCTTTTCTACAGCACGCAGCCAACAGACCAAAGTTGCAGACAGCTACCTGCACTACTGCTGTCACCAACCTCCTGGAATACGCCTCTTTTACCCTGATGATTCTCCTCTGGAAGGGTCCTTTAGCACCAAACAGTTTGACGTAATCCAATTTGATTAATGTATTCTGTCAAATGAACTTTACCAATAAGCTTGACCCACTATTATTCTCCAATGATTCACTTTTGTAGAGTACTTCTGGTATCCATTAGTTTTTACCACATATTTGCAAGCTTCATTAGTTTATGTCTTTACTTATTCTTGTTTATATTAAATTTCCATATTATTTCACCTCGTAGATTTTACTGATTTCCTTTTTTATTATTCAAATCATTTTTATTATAAAAACAAAGTTATTTTCAAAATGTTTAATTACATCAAAATATTTTGCAACATTTGCTACATAATTAAAAACAATCGCAACCATTCACAATAAACGACGGGCTAACGCAAGGTGGGATAATGAGCCCAACTTTATTAGTAGCTTCAGCGTACTTATGCGAACGTTTTGTCCGTCCGTCTGGATCGCCTGTAACTTTCGAACGGCTACAGATATCGAAATTTTGAAAGGGGGAAAAGTTGTTGCTAAGGTCCCGAGCACCTTCATGCGCTATTTGGTTTTGGCAATTTTCCACTTTGCAAAATTTCCAAGCATTGTAGCACAGTGGCGGCTTGTCCACTTGGCGCCATCTACAGAAGTTCGGTGGTCACGTTTTGAACTACACATTCTGGGTGCACTATAATACTTAATGTTTTCGCAGTGCTGAAGCTACTCTTTAGACCTGTACTTGAGCAGTTTATTTACTCTCGTAATGGACGATATTATAAAAGCGACCAGGAAACGAACCAAAAAGCTACATGTAGGTTACAACAGATTAGCAGCAGTGAGTGGGTCGGAATGTGCTTTTGCGGATGACATACTGGTATGCGCTGCGAAAGAAGAACATCTACAAGAAAACCTCCAAATATGGGAAGAAGAACTATCTAAAAGAAAAATGAAAATAAACACGAGAAAGACAAAAGTAATGGTGATTAGTAAGGAAAACAAAACTATAAACGGAGAATGGAGAATTAATAGAACAGGTTAATGTATTCAAATACCTGGGAGTTCTGATAGATAGAGATGGAAATATGACAGAAGAAATAAACGAGAGAATCAGTAACACCGCGCGAATGTACCATAGCCTCAGCAAGTCTTTCATAGGTAAACAAGAAATTAGCAGAAAAACAAAAATGACTATATACAGAACTATCAGGTAACCAAATAAGTTCGTGCGGTTTTTGTATACAGCAGAGTGCATGAATATTTGTTACGTTGGTGATCGATAGCACTTGTTTGTTATCTGTCATCTACTTTAGTATGAATCCTTCTTTTATCGGATACATACACATTTTTTGGTGGCAATTGTTTTATTCCTAGTTTTAAATAGTTGAAAATTGCAACGAATGAGGCTTTAATTCGAAGTTGTTTACTCTATGAGTACAAACTCGTTACCAAAGCTGCAGTGGCGGCGCTAAAAATATATACCGCATTCGGAGATGATGCCGTAAGTGATCTAACAGCAGAAAAGTGGTTCAAGAAATTTTCTTTGGGAGATCTCAGCTTGACCGATGAAACACGCTCTGGGAGACCGAAGATCATTAACAAAGAGGATATTCAACACGCTGTGGAGGCAAATGCCAGGACAACGTGCCTAGAGCTTGCAGAAAGATTCAATGTGAGTGATGAAATCATTCGTTTGCACCTTCATCAGCTAGGAAAGACGTGGAAGTTAAGCAAATGAGTCCCACATGAATTGTCAAATGATAACAAATTAAGTCGTCTTACCATTTATTCGGCAAACATTTCACGCAACGATAATGAACCTTTTCTTGATTGGTTGTTAACCTACGACGAAAAGTGGATATTGTACTCAAATTCTAAGCGTTCGTATCATTGGTTGCCGCCTACTGATTCGGCACCACACACTCCCAAGGCTCCTTGCATCCAAATAAGATTTTATTGTGTGTTTGGTGGACAGCAATCGGAATTGTCCATTATGAGTTTTTAAAAACTGGTCAAACCATCACTGTTAACTTGTATTGTGAACAGCTTCAGCGAGTACAAGCAGCACTTATCCAAAAACAGCCTTCTTTGATCAATCGAAAGAAAGTGGTAATCTTACAGGATAACGCCAGGCCGCATACCGCAAGAGTGACCCGGGAAAAAAATTGCGAACTTTACTGGTAAACGTTACCACACCGTTTATAGTCTCCTGACATTTCGCCAAGTGATTACCATCTTTTCTTGTCTTTTGACAACTGTATGGGGCATAGGCAGTTCATAACTCGATTTGATGTAATAAATGCAGTCCGTCAATTTTTTTATTCAAAATCCATAAAGTTCTACAATACTGGCATATAAAAATTGGTGTCACGTTGGCAAAATGTCATTGAATGTGATGGTAATTACTTCGATGAATAATAGTGTATTATTGTTTATTAATAAATATTTATATTTTACCATAAAAAACGCACGAACTTATTTGGTTACCATATATTTAGACCAATTCTAACATATGGGAGTGAAAGCTGGGCACTGTCAAACACAATGAAGAGTAATATTCAGGCTATGGACATGAGGTACCTAAGAAGAGCCAAGGGAATAACTAGAAGGGACAAGATAAGAAACCACATAGTAAGAAAAGAACTAGCAGTAGAGCCAGTAATTAACATAATAGAAAAACAGCGACTGAGATGGTTTGGACATTTATGTAAAATGGACAATTCGAGATAAGTTAAAAGTGTGTGGGAAGCAGCAGTAATAAGAAATAGAACAAGAGGAAGACCTAAGAACACTTGAAACGACGAAATAACGGATATTCTAAGCAAAAAAGGCAAAACGTGGAATGAAGCTAAGAAGTTGGCAAAGCACAAGGACTAGAGAAAATTTATAAATACAATCTAACAATAAATTAAGTGTTATGACATGTATTACCTTACACCTTAGGGTAAAAAGGTTTTTTTGATTATATATATATAAAAACAATATTTCTTAACGATATCAAATCCCTTAATATACATTCTAGTTTTTTTTATATCTTTGATATAAACCTACTAAATTTCTATTTTATTTCAATTGGGTATTTGTCATTCGTTTCAAACTGCAATTTTTATAATGTTATCTTATTATCGAATCCACCTGTTTTTCAAATAGCTATTTCCTATTCAATTATAAATTCTCTTTCACTTTGTAATAACATCATAACCACTTACCTTCCCACCTTATACCTGAATAAATCCAAATTATTTTTAACCATTGTAATCTCTTAATATTTTCTAAATTTGCTTCTAACACAAACATGGTTGTATATCATTACCATACGTTTAGGAAAATATGTTAACGTGTAATCAATCTGCTTTTAAAAGCGACTCCCGCTTGTCGAGTATTCCTTATTGCATTCTGCGACAAAAATTCAATTTAAGTTGTACATGAGTAGATGAGTACTAAAGACGTACAATTTTTGCTTGGGTGTAACTACGGCACTCGCGAAACAGCAGACGAAACTGATAATTACGTAGGCTATGTACACTGAAATTACTCCCAGATGCATGAAAACGAATAACTTTATCCTCATTTAAATGTTAACTCTGATATTCCAGCATCATCATCCTTAGACGTTTACACGAGTGTACGTTTATTTTTGAACCATTAAACATGTAACAAATAACATGTTTTATCCCTAGTTTTAAGTGAATAGTTGATATTAATACAATTGTTGGATGCACTGAATACTATTTAAAAGAAAAATTAGAGTTAAGCGTAGAACCATGCAGGCTTAAAATAATCACAATAAATACAGGGCATCCAATAAAAAAACTTATTAAGTCACACTTGCTTGGGACGAAAAGGTGTAATCGAAGACCAGCGCGCTAAATTGACACCCAATCAATCAATTTGTGGTGCCAATTACAAAAATGAAAAGATCACGTGTAAACTACTCACAAAATGTTAAATACAATAGTACAATTTCCTTAATTTGATAAAAACAGAGCCAAGCACATCAGTGCAGTTGAACGACGAAGTCGTCAGTGTAGATCTGTAGATGATAAAGTTATGTCTGTCAATTTGGTTACGAGCTCCATTCAGTCAGTGTTGCAATTATACTAATGTACTTGCTAAGAATAAATGACTATGAATCAAAATTATATTAACGATTCACAGAATACTAATAAAAGATCAAGACACTAATCGGGCACTTAAAATAGACTAAGAGTTCACGCGAGTTCCTTATTAGATAATCAGTAAGCGAAAAACCTAAGAGTAGAACAGATATCATTTCTACTATTACATTTTAATTTTATATGTATATTCAAAATGTATTTCATCCTCAACTTGATTGAAAACCTAAAAACTGTTAATTGCACAAGTCATGCTTTTTAATTTGGGTTTGTGTGTTTCCGGAGCCTTTTATGAGTTGAAATTCTATGAAAATGAATTTATTTTTCGGCATACACAGTTCCGTTCTTTTGTATTTCAGAATCCACGTAGGTGATTGAAAGTTTCCTGTTCAAATAAACCGCAATCCATGACTTATTCTACAATCGAAATTGCGAAGAATTCCAAGTACACAATTTGAACATTTATTTCGAATTCATGGTTGCAAATGTACGTAACAATAACAATATTATCTCATTGGTCCCTTGCATAAGCAAACAGTTTCCTTGCGGGGGCAAGTATCATTTATAGATCATTGATTCCTACTGCCGACATTAAATAATCCCACATTGTAACAGTTCTAATTATATTCGACCTTATGCGTTTATAAAACCTCATTTTAATTTCTATAAATCACTTTCAATACAATTAAAATACAATCAAATTGAAATTATTAATTGTTGAGAAGTGTTATTACAAATGCGTTCATAATTAATTGGTGCCGATATATTACTGATTCAATATTTCAGTCGCCAGACTTGCCACATAACTCTGCCGCAAAACAAGTCCAGTTTAAAATTGAAGATATTTCACCTCGACATTACATAATCGCGCCATAAAATTTCTAAAACTAGAAAAGTTATACCTCGAGAAGTTTTGTACACCAACAACAGACTTCGTAAGCGATGTTCAGAAGCAGGTACTTAGAATTAACTAGGCGCATAAATAACAAAACGTTCATTTAGATCCAAAGGAAATCTCATAATTCAATGTAAATAAATTAACACAGTAACTCACGTCCACTCGCCAATTTACGTTTCTAAATTAAACATCTGCAGTGGCACAGCAGCATTTAACTTAATCAAGGGACTGAAAAAATAGATGAAGCCATTTGTATCCTTGATTGTAGGTCCCGGAATATGAGAATAATTCGATCAACTCCTCTAAACCAGGGAAAATTAAGAATAAATTTGCGGTTCTCCTGACTAGAGCCCAAATCAAATCTTGTTGCTCTTCCAGGAAGCAAACCGTTAGTATAGTCGAAGGCGGTGGCCCGTTATTAATGCGAACTAACCAAATAGTTAATTAATTCTGATGGACCTTCTTACAAAGTCGGGCTAACGAAGTTAAATGGAAATTTCAAACTTTAATGGAGAAAATGTTCTAGTTAGATTGTAGGACAAAAAGCTCACACACTATAGGCTACTTGAATCGCGTAGAAGAGAGTTTTAGAAGTTGCCTAAAATCTTGTCAAGGTTGTCTCAAAGCGGTTCTTAGCAGGCTAAGTAAACTCATTTTTGAGCTTCTAGCGGAAAGGAAACGCGTTTCAAGATAAATAATCAAGGAGATCCGAAGTATTTCTAATGTACACATCACCGTTCACTTTGTACTTGACCTCGTTAATGTTAAGAAAGATCAGTCAGCAACTCGGAAGATGTTTATTAATCACAGACGTCTGTGTGTAGATCAGTCTGTACATTCTACATGCAAATATCGAAAACGTAAAATTGTACGAACTACCCGAAGCAAGATGCTCTTCAATCAATAATCCGAAATTACTTAGGCTTGTGTTTAGTTTCAAATTGTTTACTATGTAACTAAAACGAAAGAATTTCTTAAAACCACTGCAAATAGACAACTTATTTAACAGCAACGTTCCCAAGCACAATTTATCTTTGACTGGTTTACCTGGAACCCAAAAGGTTATAGATAAACATCTGGGTTTACGTCATTCCTGTAAGTACCTGTCGATATATTATTTATGAGATAAATAGCTTACTTCAAAAGTTTACATACAATTATGGGTACATTTCAGATGATTAGCAAGATCCAAACCCTTTTTTTTGATATTTCTAAAAATATTAGTTAATCGGTCTTCTGAAGTATTTATCTTCCAAACCTCGATCTAATTATTGGACAAACGAAATGGGTTTATCAATAAACTTCGATAAAACATAAAAGATCAAACAGACAGCAAAACATATCACAAAAGATGAAACACATTGTGAAAGGTGTAGCTGTTAACATTACAGCAGGCAGAAATGATAATGTAGAAATTCGACAGAAGGTTAAACCTATAGCAAATAAATCATATTCTGTTATATTGCACAGCTTTAACTTCACAGTAACCCACAGAAATATAAAGAGTATACATTATAAAACAAAGGACATATTATTATGGTGTTAAGGCAACGAAACGTGGATATGTTTCGTTAATAAACGGTAGACGCAATAAAAAAAAATTGAGATAGGAGAAGCATACTATGTATTAGAAATAACAATGCAAGACACCAAAACCAAAAGAAACGGCAGTGAGTACAGCTGTAAGAGACTTACAAGATTGAAAAATGCCTCGCCGAAGTTGCAAGAAACATGAGAGGATTGTAAAATTAAGTTATATGCAGGAGATACAGAAAAATAGAGTTAGAAATTGGAGGCCAGAACTATGGAATCTACATTTATTTATCCGTCCTTCACTAAATAACTTTTAAAGTACAAAATACTTTATTTACGCAAGTGCATGCTCAAACTTACATCATAAACTGTAAATAATCCTATTACACCTTTTACCACAGCAAGGGTCTTCAATTCCTTCACGTGAAAGCGAATCTATAACCAAGGGCTAAAACCACTAACACCTTTGATCGTGACTGTACTTTTCCCTATAAAAAATGTAGCTCGATATCATACACATATACATAGTTCGTTGTAACATAGAAAGGGCAGAAACGGCCTCAGAAAAGTTACAGATAGATTGGAAGAGAACTACTCACTTTTAAAAGTTTCAATTTGTAATATAAGTATTTTTATTATCATCATTATCGGCAGCAAGAATTAAGTCTGTTGGCCTGATTCGTCTTCAAAGGGGTTGACCAGGGTTGATCAGTTGATCACTCCATAGTTTCTGCAGTATTTCCATAGATCTCGTGCCTTTTGGTTTAGTTAAAAGGGTCTCATCTTCTGCATTCTTCTATATGTTTCTTCCTATTGTTGCTATATTAAATTATTTCTTTTTTATATTATATTTTAGATATATTGTTATGCCTTTATTATTGTTAACTCTATACTTTAATATTATATTATTTGTAATATAATAAATAAATAAAATTGTGATCACACATACAGCTTATTTATTGTCCCTCTCTCTGGCTAATTAAAAATATAATCATTCAATTAATTATGCTTTACTTTAATAACGGTGTTGCTGTTTCTATATTTTATCCATTTGCAACTTATTAAAACTTTTGCTCCAGTTAGTTATTTGAGACTGGTATCTGCAGGGTTGGATTGTTACACCACTATTGAATTTTACTACTGTATGGCAAATGAACGATTCTGACGACTGACAGATAACCACAAAGTATTCAACTACAAACAATGCAGTTCAAAACACAGAAAATTAAGCGTATTTTGACAACAAATTAACTAGCAATCAATCAGTTCACCTCAGGTAAATTATACAATACTTTTATAATAATCAAGTAGTTTGGCTAACCTGAAATTTGTTTTTCAAGTGCAAAAGAACGCCAACTCGCATTTGTTTTTTCTTCAAGCAACATCGATCTCGGCCTTCGCGAAAGGACGCCAAGCTCGTATTTGCTTCCTGGAAAGGCCGCCGCTGCTGATACCTGCTTATAGACCACGAATAAGGCCTCTTCTAGGTGCTGCACTTTGAAGTCCGCTTCCTGTAGCTCCCAATCTTGTAGCATCTCGGCTCTAAAAGCGGACCCGCACATGCCACGGTTGGAAAGAACGTATCTGCTTCCTGGCAATATTTCAGGTGAGGCTACCTGCTTCTGGATCACGAATAAAGCTTCCTCTAGATGCTGTACTTTGCTTTTGTGCTTCCCGCAGCTCCAAAGACGATTACACACAGGCTACGCTTCAGATCCCATTTACTCTGGAACTGTACTCCAGAATACTGCCAATTTAACCACAGCTGGCCTCCGCACACAGGCAAATAAATAAAACGCCCAACTGGGCACAAAATATTTACTTTTATCAACAAAATTTATTAAAATCGGAAAGCCAACTAACACACAAGCTTTTGGCTTGGCTTCCCCAACAAACAATAACAAGCGACTCCCTAGGTCACCATAGCAACATCTACAATTATTTGTTCATTCTTTTATCTTGATCTCTAATTGTTTTTGTACACGTTATTCAGGAAACTCTAACCTCACAAGTGGTCGCACTTTTCACTTTTAGTTAATAAACACTGATTAACACGCCTCTAGCACCTTCTTGCAATTTTCAGCAATTCTCAGATTGCTTCGTATGTGCTCTTGGCATGATATATGCCTTTTTGTACTGATTTGTAACCCCTTTAACTGTGTCATCGTTTGTTGGCATTTCGATATGAATGCAAACGCTGCATTAAACCTCTGTAACGCTTTGAAACACTTTTGCATTAAAGCGACTTCATTATCGTATCCTGACGTTACACAATTAATCTGTCAGTCATCATAAACTTAGCTACGTTTGCCATATTGAGCACAAATTTGAATACAAGCTGATCGCAACCCTGATGATATTGTTTTATTCAATCACTAACCTCTGTTAATTAAATACAGTTATTGTTAATCAGTTTTATGTAATTACAATGTTTACTAGTGACTAACTGTTGCAATACATACACTACAAATTCTGGGCCTATTTGAACCTTTCATTAACATTCGTAAGTTAGCAATGCAACCAGAATTGCTGTAAGCATAATACCATTACAATATATTGGAATTCACGACATATTGTACTTAGTTACATAGTATGATCTTTCAAATTTCATATATAGTGTTGCTAATTTAGAACAAACTTTTTTTAACTAATCGTCCTCAATTAATGTCACTAAACACATTTTAATAAATTAGAAATAGGCAACACTAAATTGTAGCAGTAACTTTGTAATCACATCGATGGTTTGCTTCGTTTAAAAATAATTTACATAAATGTCATGCTCGAGGACTATTTAAAATAAAAGGTTGTTATGCAGGATTATGTTTGATAATAAAATAATAACATGACAAAACCATTAACCTGAGGTGCATTTTATACATTTTTTACATTAACGCCTGGCATGCAGTTTTATGTGCAGATTTACAGCATATCTGTGAGTGTTTAATGGAAAACGCTACTTGTGTAATTTTTCTAGACATAAAAATGTAGCGACTCAACGAACAGGCTCCTTTGCCTTTTTTATATGTGGTCTTTTATTCAATTAATTTCACAACCTAAATAATGACTTTCGCTTTAGCGTCATCAAAAGAATTTTCAAATAAATATATGTAGTTTTCGATATCCTTAGCTGGATTCTCTTTATTGCCATGTAAAAATATAATTTAAATAAAAAGGCTGCTAGTAGTCTAAGATATTTATTTTTGATAATATGCCCTTAACATGCAAACAAGAACAACCGTATATGCAATAGTATATTACACAACGAGAGCTGTAGGAAGCATATTACACGCGAGTTGGAAAAGTTACGCGCAAGCCGCGTAGCGGCGCGTGTGTAATTCCACGAGCGTGTAATTGCTCTATAGCTCGAGTTGCGTACTATACTTTTTCTACGATCACACTCATTTCGTTAAACGAAAAAGAAATATTTTATTAACTGTCAAACTATCTGTCACACCATCTTAAAAATTAGGCGGCTGCAGTCACATCCCTACACCGCTTCGTACAAACAACAGAAGCTAACTGTAACGTAATAAAAAAAATTACGTGTTAGTCATTACGTAACACTGTTTGTAACAACGAATTTACTAATCAAGTAAACAGTGCTTAATGAGCAATTTACTAATAAAGGAGTAGAAAAATAGTAATTGCGGTTGTATAACATTATGTAGCCGTTCAAACATCCCACAAAGATATCGGCTTCTCCATTCCTTCACTCATCAAGAGTGCAGTTACAGTGTGATGATTAATGAAAATAACTTATAGCTCTACGTGAGCTTCGAACCACTGCTCAGAGAATATCAAATAATTATATATGATACTTGAATCACAAATTGTACTCATAATATTATTTTTGATTAGTTTACGTATTATCAAATCTTCTTGACGCCTTTTATTTATTCTGCGTTAATGGTGGTCGAAAATAAGCTTTTATCAAACGATATCACCGAACAAACAGACAGATGTCTAATTAAAAATAGTGCACGTGAAAATTATTCTAAAAATACTTTTCGGCTCAACACATACAGAACAGAAATAAAAATGTCGTGTTTTAGATCATTACTTGGTAGTTCAGTTCCTCTCGGAATCTAATTAATAATGCGTATCACATAAAAATCTTGTTTTTATTACCTGTTTCCGTTCCATTATATAAAATGAAAAACTTTTCCTAAAACGTGACAAAAATTCGCTTACGGAAGCCAAGCGCTGTCGCAGCAACATAAAAAAATAAACCAGAAGGAAACACTGACAATCAAAAATATTATTCCAGAACCTACAAGCAGGGTTCAATCTTGAAACATAAAGGGCACCATTACAGCTGATCTAGTATATCTAACATAACAACAAATAGCAAGATTTGATCATTCTTTACGGTGTACATAACCACACACTATACATTTAATTACATAATTCAAAAAAGCCGTAATTCGCACATTTCTCTTGATACTCCATTAAAATGTACGAATAGGAATTTACATTTTTAAGAAATTCCTCGTGCATAATGCAACAGCAAAATCTCCCTCAATTAAAGAAGTAAAAAATCTGTTTAAATTTGGTGCTATTCCATTTTGTGTACTGATACTTCGAGACTACTTCGCATCCTCAATCGTTACCTCTCAATCTCAATAATTTAGTTACATCTTTAAATACAGAACGTCGTTAACAAGTCAAATTATTATAAAATTATAGATATGTAGCTATTTTTTTTCTAAATTGGTTGATCCTTGCTAGCAAAATCTAAAATCCGTATGGCATCAAAGTATCTCCAGATTATATTTAGGGTAATAATAATTGTGAAAACCCATATTCCATTGTTTTCAAATAATAAAACAGAGAACTTTAATTTTCCATATACTTAATAATGTATCCGCAGTTTTGTCAAAAGTACTACAAGAATAATTACAACTACTAAATGAAAAATCTAAATAATATTAAAAATTAAAGAAAACTAGGCGTAAAAACGTCTTTACGTTCCTAATAATACTCGAGTAATAAAATGAAAAACTTGGCAATTGGAATTACATCAAATTTCAAATAAAAAACCAATACCGGCGGGATTCGAACCACAGCGACTGCGATCTAAACGTTTGGCAATATCCGACAAGCCCACGGTGCACCTCACCACATCATTGCTTTGCGGCTGGCTTAAATAGAACGCATTTATTATTGATTCGTTTTTCTCTCATTTACAACATTTGCCCTGTACATACCGGCAACAGACGAACAAGCAGACCAACAAACGGAATTGAGAAAATCTGTTTTTCGTAATCAGTTATCAATTTCTTGTATTTGATTTTAACTTGATTTCTCTTTTTGTTTCTCTTCTCTACATATATGAACCTTATAATTTCTACTGGATTTTTATTATTTTCTCTTTGTATTCCCGCCGTTCAGTTTTGAAAATTACTAAGGTGGATTTGGGATTCGTACTTAAGAATAGTTAGTAGTGTATCACAAGCTTTAATTTAACAGATTTGGCATTGAGAATCATTTTAGTGATACCTATATAAACTATGCATATAATTCAATAAAACTAATTTGGCTTAGATAAGGGAGAGGTATCAGAAGAGCTGGAAATCAAGAAAGGGTTAACACAAGGAACCCCTTTCAATGCTGTTATTCAGCCTAGTACTGGAGTAAATTGTAAGAGATAGCAAGGTAAATATAGGGGGGAATTTAATATATAAAAGTCGTCAGGTCGTCGTTTATGCTGAGATCGTCAGCGCAGGAGATAATAACAATACAAACAAACTAAAACAAAAGTAGATGTATGTGAATATGGACAGAAATGGAAGAGGGTAGCTTGGATGTAATAACGAACTAAAAAAGAATAGAGTTTGCAAAAGTAAAAGTATTTCTCTACCTGTGTACGTTAAGAACAAATAAATGTGAATAAGTAAAGAGCTGAAAAGGAGTAGGTTGAGAGGAAATAGATGCCGGTGCAATGGATAGGATTCTGAGGTCAAAACTCATATCAAGGAACGCGAAGAATAGATTATATGAGTAAGTACTGAGACCAACGGTCTTGGATAGCGAATTAAACTTGCCAAAATGAACAGGTGAGGTGGGAAAGAAAGATACTGAGTATGGAAGAAAACGAACCTAGGAATGTACCGAAACGAGAAGATAGTAGAAGTACCAACAGCAAAAAGGTTACAGTAGTTAGCACATTTACTGAAGATGACAACACTAGCACGCTAACACCTGTGCTAGTCGTCTACCAGGGTTACGAGCAAATAGGGCTCTCAAACCACAACTTTGTGGGATTAACAGCCCATTGGCCTATTACCAGAGAAGGAAGAACAAATGATAGAATAGTAAAACGGATTGCATGGAGAGAACTGGCTAGTAAAAGACAAGAGGAAGGCCAAGGAAAATGTGGGTTTGGGAACTGTCTTCATTATAGTTGTGTGCAATCTCAATACGCATAAGCTAGTGATAGACACTGATACGACTCCTGATTCCTGAAAAGTTATGAAAAAAACCTTAATTTTGAAAGATCATTTAACGGCAGGTACTTTATCCAAGTAACCGATTCCGCTTAAAGGCTTTTCAGTTTTTTGCATTAATATTCCCCACTGGCCATGTTGAAATTGTTTTCGACTTATCGCGTTTACATTCACACGGGGTGACATACTCGACTTTTCTTAATTTTTCGAATTTTCTTCAATGCCAACGTAATTTCTTTCTTCACACAAGATATGTAGAGTTCATGAGACCTTTCACATAACTTTGAGTTAGTCGCGATTGATTGAGAGCTTGCAGCAAATATTAAACATTTTGAGGTAGAAAACAATACCTAATTCAAATTTAAGCATAATATTTAAGGAAGTTCTAAAGTCATACAGTAGCTCTACAGGTTTTACATGCACACATAACAATCCAAAGAAAGTAATGCGGTTTCCGATACCAGATATTAATCCTTACTAACAATGAAATTGCACACCTACATCTAAAGAATAATTAGCAAAATCCTATACGTTTTCTTATTCTTATACATTTCCCATTTTATGAAAAACGTTCAGTGGAAGTACTTAATCATAAATTTACGTCGGTACTGAAAGAATAGAACCTCATAAATAACTCCGGGGCTGCTTTTTACCCCAAATCTTATTCGCGGTCATGCATTACGCCCGAAAATATACTGTAAAAACGGATTTACTCACAGTTTTTCCGTGTCCGGGGGCAGATTCCTGGGCACTTGCGTTAATCCTCGATGGCTGCAGTCGACTGTAGTCCCGGAACACGCACAACTCTTGGGACATTTCGCTTGATGCAAATCCAGGAACGCGATGCCATTTCCGGGTTCCGCAGTCCCCCATCCGCACACAAAAACTAAAACCCCTGCGAGGCCGACCACGAACGCTACTGACGCCCGCATCGCGGCCGCTGTGTATTTTCACAAGGAAAAGCGAAATGTTTATTTTGACACGGATTTTAAAAGGCCGAAGACTTGCACTCGGTTTTAATTGAAATTTAGTCTCGTCGTGTTTTTACAGGGCTTAATGATATTGAATGGTGTGTTTTTGCCGCCGCAACGGATTCAAGACCTGAAACGAAAGAAAATGTTAATTATCAACGCTCTCGGGAAATTAAGGAAATGCTGGGGCATTACTGTAGCGACTGCCATCTAAAAAAAGAAATGATCGCCGCTCTTACACGGAATATCGCTCAGAACCGTTCATCCAAACATAAATGAGTGTCTCGATAAATATCGGCAATTTGTTCTTTTTGCGCCTTCAAGCCCCGGTAATAAAATAAAGAACTAAATTTAAGAATCTCTACCTTAATTATCATTTATAACAAACTGATACCTATCTCGCACAGATGTCAAAACAAATCCATTTGTAGTTAATTGGATTCTGTTTTTTTGAGTATTCCAATTTTTAGCATTATTCTTAGAATTGTTATGCAGGAAGCTGCTTGTTAAATACTTCAAGTTTTATTTTAAAAAGTTGCAATTTTAAAAAGACAAATACGATATCCAGCCACTGTTGCAGTAGCACGATGTATTATTTGACCGGTTAGTTCAGTAGTTATGTATACAGGATCAAGTATGAAAAATATTTCAGTTTTATTTTATTTATTTTAGTGTGCTGTAGCGCATACATATACTCAATGCTACATTATAAACACATGTGGTTTTATTGTGTAGAATCCTACTGCTAAGTTTACATCGTTTTCCTTTCACTTATTATTACTGGAAGTTATAAGTTATTATTTAACAATTACATATTAATAAATCAAAAACTACAACTTTGCGTTCCTCTTCCTTATTCAGTTCTTATTTAAACACAATTTCCAAGAAAGTCGTAAATCTTGAACGGCTGTTTTGAAGATTTACTACTAGAATGCATTTTATTCTACACATATCAAGCTTGTGTCTACGTTTTTCCTCTTTTCTTGAGCAATACAAAACTAGTAATAGTTACGAGAAAAATGTAAAGCTTCCATAGAAGATTGGGAAACTTAACCAATTTTTTAATTACAATATTACGTTCATTATAAACTTAGTTCATCTACTTCCACTAAATGTGCTGTTTTTTTTTATTTGCCGATTTGTAAGAAGTTACAATTACTGACTTTAACAAACAAATGTTCATAGCAGGATAGCTAATGCTACCATGAAATATACATTAAGGCAGATTTGGCCATTGCTTATCAGCTAATGGTGCTCAATGGAGGCAAACTATGGATATTTATAAAAGGGTACAAGGTGCATGTAACTATTAGACAGTATGTGACTGCTGACATGTACCAATACATAAATGACGGAGAATCTACTAGTATAGTTGTGATGAATTAATGGAATTATTAACACATGTTTAAGTAATTATGGTGTTGGTTTCCCATTTACTTTTTTTTTATAAAATAGCACCTTTTAAACAATATTGTCACGAATATCATTGAAAAACGTTTTTCAGGACCTCTTACATATATTTCTCAAAAGACTATAAAATTGTATTACATTATACAGGGTGACTTTAATAGTGCTGCAAAAATTTTAACTAGTAAAAGAAGACGGTAAAATAGCATGATTAGTCCAATAATGTCTTATGCAAAAACTTTTAGTTTTCGAAGAAAAGCAGGTTAAAGTTTTTCTAAAAAAAATTAGAGACAAATGAGCTTGAATATATTTAATAATTAAAAAGCAAAGAAGCCTGTTCTTATTAATATTGTTATTAATGTGATGTTAAAGTCATATTTTTGAAAAATACACGAAATGAATTTCAACAATGCCGAGATTAAAACCATATCAGATCTCTTAGCTTTTAAAAGTATGACGTTAAAATGACGTTAATGCAAATATCAATAGAAACAGGCTTCTTTGGTTTTTAATTATTACATTTAATTAAACTTAATTGTGGTTGTCAAACTTTTTTAGAAGAACTAAGCTATTTTTTCGAAAACTAAAGGTTTTGCATAAAACACTGTTGGACCAATCATGTTATTTTACCGTCCTCTTTTACCAGTTACAATATTTGCACAACTATTAAAGGCACCCTGTACATATAAAGTTATTTGCTGATCTCGTGATCTTGCAACCTTTCCTAACGGTCTTGTTGCAAACCATCACCCGGTGCAATAAATTTCACTTTCTAAGCTTATTTTACAAATAACTAGATATTATTCACGTGTGGCATATAAAACGTGTTTCCAATTACTCCATTTAATTATATATTTGTATTGTATTGTCGGTAATCTCATTTTACTTTGCAGTGTAGCAGCTGGTGCTTTCTACGCTTGCGTCTGGCGATGCAATGCTCAACTTGCCCCGGATTCGGGTTACAAAGTTGAAGCGCGCCATTTGTGCTTGCGCAGCAACCATTTTGTGAAGTGTGTGTCTTGGCGATGTGTGGACCTTGTTACTGTATCTCTTAGGTCTATGGTTCGGAGTAGAGCACAGTTTATTGGGTGTCCAACTGTGAATGGTCTCACTGAGCCCGATTCCAATCACCAAGGCTGCGGGAAAATTCCAGTTTCCGCGGGATTCGAATCGAGGACTTGTTTAATGCAAGCCTAGTGCTTTCCGGCTGCTCTCCATTGAATTATATCAGTTTTAAAAATTAATAAATAATTTTAAATAAGTAATAATATTATCTGGTTGTGTGCTAGTGACCAAGATGCGCCTATATGTTTCTGTTAGTTGCTATGGATTATGGACTGTTTTATTCACTCGTGAATAATGTAACATTTGATCTACCCTCAATCCTCATCATTAAAATGTTACTTTGTCATGGAGATGTTAACAGATAAAATACAACTTTACAAGTAGGTATTCGAAAATAGTATATTATGATACTAGTGTATAAGTACGCCTTTAAAGTACGTGCGACGTGTTTAAGATCACGGTGCGAAGCGGAGTGCTTTTAACGTATCATACGCTACTTTTTCTACGATCGTAACAGAAATACAAAATCTTAGTTCAGTGACACTTTTTCCATCACATTGTGTTAGATCTTCTAGGTTATGTTGACATTCAAATTCACACCAATGGCAACGTGCGAAAAAGACGTAATTCGGGCGCTAATATTAACAGTGCTACGTTACTTTTGACACTAGAAACTGTGCAAGAAGTTGTCATTTTGACACGATCGTAGGAAAAATACATTTAGGTAGTGGAAATCGATGTATAATAAAAAAATATATGTCTGCTTTTAAATATGCTATAAAATTTGTTTCATTTCGCAACATTGAATACGTATCTTAGTTCGTAAAAATTTTAAGTAGTATAACAGACATACATGGTGTGTGTAAATGGCTTGGAAGGATACATCTTTGTTATCAATAAATATATCGGGGAGAATAATTTTTGTGTTAAATATATGCTACAAAATACGTATACTGAAGTTATAAACACCGCCTATTGGTTTGGAACATGCAATAGTTGTTTTTAAGTGTAATACCCCGTATATTTTTATACAGGGTGAAGCGACATTTAACGATATTTGAATATATTTTTGATGTCGAACACTATGCCAAAAAAGTTTACTAAAAAACTTTAATGGGGCCCACTGCTCTACAATACTGTGTAGTTAATTGTTATTTTCACGACATACTGCTTTGTTAGCGTCGCCATCTTGGATTTTTTAAATGACACGGTTACTTTTTTGTCAATTCTGGTTTCTTTTTCATTCTCTTTATAAATTGATTAAAAAGTGACAACTTTACTTAAAAATGTTTTAAAATTTTTTGTGATAGAACTGTTAATTGTTTTCTGTTCCTTATTTCCAAGCAGTCCAAGCAGTTGGTTCATTTCTGCGCATAGAATTAACAACTATGCCT
This sequence comes from Agriotes lineatus, assembly GCA_940337035.1. NCBI lineage: Eukaryota > Metazoa > Arthropoda > Insecta > Coleoptera > Elateridae > Agriotes > Agriotes lineatus. The sequence continues at coordinate 66,611 of CALNHX010007164.1, forward strand.
GCATTTACGTTGGTTTTTTCATTTTAGTGAGAAAGTTTCCCTTCCACAACTATAATTTTTTTGTAAACTCGTAAAGAGAATTAAAAAGGAATCAGAATTGAGGAAAAAAACTACCCGTAATACTTCAAAGAACGCAACATGATGGGACTGACAAAACAGTTTTAGTGTGCTATGAAAAAATAATTGTATTGAACTATACAGTAGTTTGTCCTATAGAAGTTTTGCACAAAAAAAATGCTGTGTATGGCTGAACCTCTATATTAAAAATTAGTGCTAAATATAATGTATGACGTTATACCCAAATCGACATTCTCGACATTTTACCGCAAATATCTAGAGATCTAAAAAAAAACTGATCCTCAGCGGGCTGTGGGAATTCAAACGTGTGAATAATATGTTGGTGGCACTGTAAGTCTATGTCAAATTCGAGGTTAGCATAGACTTACAGTGCCACCAACATATTATTCATATGTTTGAATTTCCACAGTCCGCTGAGGATCAGTTTTTTTTTTATCTCTCTATATTTTAATGTAGGTCGTAACCTATAAAACATCATTAGGAACTGATGCAGAATTGAACAGTAACTGATAGTGTTCCTAAAGACGCACTTCAACTGATTTATTCTGTTAAAGTTGTTAAAACAGCTGACAACAACTTGCTGATGATTTTGGTTTACAGATCTGAGTTGCAGAAGTTATTATACATGCTAAACATATGGCAGGTATTTAAAAAACGAGGTAATACAAAATACTATGGGAAAACCGTTTTTAAGATATACGGTAATTTACTAGAATTCAGATGGATATACTTCAAGATAATTATTCGGAAGCTAATTCAAAAGACGAATACAACTTGTCTTCCGATTCTGTATTTGATTCTTCTAACCTATTAATAAGATTACTCTTCTCACACAATAGTTTCCTTCCATTCACAATTTTGTACTTGCAACTCATTTTTTAATGTATCGTATAATTGAACGACTCCCAGCATAATTTACTTCCTCACTTACTCATTGTAATAAGGTATCCAAAGTAAACAATTTTTTTTTGTTAAAATCTCAAATTACCTTCTTAATATCCTCCCTGAAACTATGTTACTCTCTAGTTCCCGATTATTTTCCTTATTCATACATTGCGAATTTGCTTTATTTAAAATGTTAAACACGGTTGCATTTTAAATCTAGCAGTAGGTAGAAAAATTGTTAGAAAGTTAATATCTGTTTAATGTTTAATACTTACATCAAAGATTTCAGTAATTCTTTCAATTATGACTATTTTACTTAAATTACCATTAGTTCTGTTATATTAGTAAAATAAAGTTTTACAGCATCTTTAGTTTTACTGTTAACACTGCTTAGTCGTGGCATGTTATTATGAATTACTGATCTTGGCCGAAGTGTCAATTTGACAATCCCGGGTAACTTTTGACGTTGGGGTATATAAAGCTGCAAAATAGACCACATATTTATTTAAATAAATGTTTCCCAGCAGGTATAAACTTAATTATAGGATAAAAATATATAAAATATACAATCGTTATTATGGAAAAGTATGAGTACAGACTACAGAGTTGATAACAGAAAAATAATTGTATTTTGTCTTCACAAATGTTATTCTAGGTTTTTATCTTTTACTTGCTTTAAACTACAACTAAATATACCAAATTTGTCAATAACGAGATTACAATGACGACACAAAATATAAATGGGAGATTTTACAAGGACACTCGTTTTAGCCACTGGAAGATAAAATGTATAAAAATTTCGGACTGGTAATCTTGGAACAAAAATGTGTAGTTTACTTAATAAATGAGAACAATCAGTTGAGTAATGAATTAATTTGTATAAGAATGCTAAGCTACTTTGCTTTCTACGAGACTCAAACGATATACAATTGAATGTATTCAGTATGATAGCGTGATCAAAAGCTCGCTCATAATACACATGATTGACTTTAAACCACGGATATTTTAACATTTTCCTTTGGACACTTTCTAACATGTTTTTATAATATTCATATGTCGGATTACAAATTACAGAACAGTAATCGATCTTAGTTATAACGAGAGAATGGTATAGAATTTAATTGAATTTGGTACACAGGAGTACTACAATTTTACAGTTTATTTAACCCTATATTTGGCCATGACATTTTGACAGTTTTCACTTTGCAAACCCGGATTTAAAACTTCATATTTTAAGATTCTATAATCTGACACTTATAACATAACTTCTGCCAGATTTGATCTGCATTGTTGCTCGAACGCATAAAGCGTAACATTTTTAGTCGCCGTTTTTTTTAATAGTCTTAAATAGTTTTGTAGAATAAGCTTCTAATGATTAATTTTAACTTATCCCAGTAAAATTCCTATTTTGTATAAAAGTTATTTAAATAATAAGTTTTTGGAAGCCGTTAAAAGCGTAAATATAATCAAGTCGAACATGGTTAAATTGCCTCTTATCAAACTAAAAGTTATCAGAATTTCAAAGTAACAGCAATGTAACTTAAAAAGAAAATACCATGGTCAATAAGGGATTAAATATTAAATAAAATGTGAACGAATTACATATTCTGGATTGTATTCGGCCACCTTTCAATCCATTTTCCAGTATACCCGTGACTAGTAGAATCCCAAATTCTTTACTGATTCTACTTTTGTTACATATGTTATCAGCAAAGCCCGAAACTTCGGCTAACCTAGGATTGCCTAGGCAATGTGCGAAGTCCTTCGGGCTTTGACCAGAACATAGAACTAGCCAATCTGGGGATTCACTAGGCCATCCTAGGTTAATCGAAGCTTCGGGCTTTAGCAGTAACACATATACCAAAGTGTAGAATGACAAGCAGTACATTGTACTCCAAGTTATTACTGTTATGCTTTATTTATTACATCTAGATATTCTGCCAGTCATAATTACTCATCGCACCAATGCTTTAAATATGAATCATTCCTTATCCAAACTGCAATTGCTACATTGTAGATAAATATGTATGTTATTTTAAAGTTACAATAATAAAATTGTGTGTATAGATCTACTATCTGTATTGTTAAGATATAATCTGTATATTGACCTTACTGAAAAATTTATTCCATCACTTGCATTGATTAGCCATTTGCTCAGTTAAATATTGAATGTAAAATTCAAAAGCAAGAGCAACTTATTTCTTTGAAAACTAAGAAAAACCAATACTGTAAAAATCCCCACTAAACTCGTTTAGAACTGGTATCTGAAGATCCTATCTTAAGTTAATGAAATCCAGCAGGGGTAATTCAGGAGACGCAGTCATGTCGAGATCCACAAAACCTCTCAAACAGATCTACTTCAATCTTCAATTAATTAAGCGCTTACGATACTAGAAATCCAATAAAATAGTCGAAGCGTGAACGACGAGATACTTATGATATGTAAACACAACATTAATTCATCTTATGGCTTCCTTACCCCCGGGCTAGCGCAAAATTTGTAAATGTCAACACTTGGTCCCGAGGATCGTAGATAGTTAGATAGAGAATACACACGGGGGCACGTCTTATATAAAATGCCGGTAGTGTAAAGCGGTCCCGAAGGCAGGAAGCAATACGTGTAGAGCAATAGAGGGGCGCTCAAGAATTTATATAAACATATAAAACGGCGATGCATTCACCAGTCAATCGATTTCAATATACCTTCTCCATCTACTTGGCGTTCCTTCGCCCCCAGGCCATCGCACCGACCGCTCGCACAGTGAACGTCAAACGGTGAACTTACATTTTTAAAATTTATTGCCGCATTTATTTTTTATGGAGGCCTTTCCTTCTCAAAATTATCGATGCCAAGAACGCATGTAAGTGAGGTAATACATTTTGTATAGAAACGATGTGCATTTGCTGGCTTACGTCGTTGCTTTATGGTTTCGACAGAGAAATAACTAATCTGATATACCCAATATTATGCAGGCTGTTCAGCGACTTTCTAACTTCTGTGCTTAGGATAAATTCCATCTGACAAGTTAATCGATTAGATTAAACTTATGGCTTACTGTTTTAAAGAACTGCAAGTACATTTTGTACTGTAATACGTAGCTTAGTTACAAGGCACTACACCAGATCAAGAAATCAACTAGCCATCAAAGCTTAGTCCATTCCCTTCTCCGCCAAATAAAAAGTTAGAAAGCTATTGAACTTCTCCAAGATAATTGCGACCAAGCAAATAGATGTCAGTGTGTTCGCTGGAGTAATTCTTCTTTCACATATATCATATTTTAATAGTTTACATTTATCTCTCTACATGCGGAAAATGCCGCTACTTATAACGATATACATCATGGTTATGGTTGCTTTATGATAGAGATGGTTATTTCAAATCAATAACTGATGATAATTGAACTTATGTTCCCGCTTGCAGAAAATCCATAACTTCCAATCAGTTGTGTAGATTCAGACTGAACGAGGACACGGATAACAATCCCTTAACTAATGATTCTGTAAACGAAGCATGGACCAATATAAAATCAACATATGTTAAGAAGTACTAAAGAAGACGTAGGTGTAAATAAAAGTAGTACGAGCAATAAAAATCTGGTGTGATACACGCACACAACTTCCTTTTACAGTGATCTTATAATTAGTCAAAAATTTATTTTTAGATTACCTACTACATTTATAAATAACCAAAAAAGAAAGAAACACATTTTAGAAGTATTCAGAAAATCACCTATCTCACATCATTAAAAATGTAACGTTTAAAAAAATCGTTAGGGTCATTTTTGAGAAAATCGAAAAAACTGAAAAACCACAAGACTAAACACCATACTTCCAGTTATACGATTTTCTTCGAAACCTTGCTGTCGCATCTAGATAGTGCACAAAACTTATATATGAAGTTTCAACGTCATATCTCTTTTCGTTTTTGAGATATTTTAGGTACTTCCTTCATTGTAAAAGGAAGTAAAACGCATTGTATATTTGTTCGATAGAAGTCAAGAAGAAGTCAACGAATACTACAAGTAACAGAACAAAAAATATGTAAAAATATTTAAAATAGCCTGAGATGAATTGAAAATTACCGCTAAAACAGACAATCTCTCAATAACATATAACGAACAGGTACAACATGACTGAAAAGTTAACGATAGAAATAAGATAACTAATAGTGAATAGAAAAAAAACTGCAATAATACCGTTATGTAAAAAGAGCCCCCACATTTAAATAAAACAAGTATCACAGATTATTATTGGTTTCCCAATAACACCACAGAGAAACCAACATACATTCAAGAAGTTGACAATGGAAATAAAAAAACTAATAGCAAAATAATAAGAAAAGTGTAATAAATACTTATACCGACACTTAAAAAGGGTCGCAGCCTCCACACTTATCTAAAAAAATGCTCTCATACATATATTATCTGTTCGCAATAACACCACAAGAAATTCTTCATGAATTCAAGACAGTTAACATTGAAAATAAGAAAAATTATAGTAAAATAGAAAAAGATAAAAAATGGAGGAATCACTTTTATAGAAGAAATCACGAAACGCCTACAGAAAGTCATAAAAAGGGAATCAAAAAACTACTGAGGAATTTTTCACAAGGATATTAGTTCAAAAAATCGCACTTAAAGTAGACATATGCGAAGAAAAGCAGGACTTTTGCGAAAATTGGTCCACAATAGACGCAATTTTCATATTAAGGGGATCAACAATTTGACAAACTTCTCTCCCTCTATATGAAAGATCGAACATAAGCATTGGGCAGAATACGACTACCTTACATAATTAACCTTTTGCATCACCACGGGGTTAATAACAAATACATATCTTAGAATCATGAAAGACCTAAATAAATGCAGCAAACACAAATCAAAACCAATCAACTTTTGACAAAGGAAATAGACAGCGTACATAAATCAAACAAGTAGAGATACTCATGCCAAATGTTGAATCCTGCATAGATTGTCTGGGACAGTGACTTAGGGGGTATTACTAAATAGTAATGAACGAAATAATCAAGGAAGAGATTTACAAACTCTCTTGATGAGAAATAAAGACGAAGTTGGCTCCCTAAAGAAAAATGGCGTTTATAGGTTGACGTGCAATAGTGGAGCTACATATATAGGACAGACCGGTAGAGCTTTCAACATCAGAATTAGCAAACATCTTAATTGCATTAGAAAACCCAAAACTGAATCGAACTTTGCTGTACATATCAACGAAAACGATCATAATTTCGATAGGGAGTCTTTTTGTAGAATCTTACATTATTTCGATAAAGGAGTGAAGCTCAACATTGCTAAGTGTTTGGAGATAGTTTTGTCTAATAAGTTACAGGTCAATTTAAACGATCAATTAATATTTGCAGGATCGGAGTATTTCAAAAGTTTGCCGATCCCTTGAGTATTTTTAATGGGGTCGTTTTTCGCCTTTCACAATTTCTTTCATCGGCGCGCATGTTCCATTGTATTTGATTCCCAGTTCTAGTCAACCCACCGTGGCAATTGTAGCGAGTTTGTTGCTGTTTATTTGTGATTTTGTGTGTTTGTTAATTGTAAGTCATTTTTAGTTTGTTATAAAATTTGTTTCATTGTCAGTTATTTTGTAGAACGTCCCCTGAAGATGGCATAAGTGGCATATGTGGATCAAGACGAAATCTTTAGTTATATTAATATTTAAAATGGTCCACGACAACGATTTTCGTATTATTAATAGAATTGTAATAATATAAATATAGTTAATAATTGAGTTTTGTTCTTCAGGGCAGCAATTCAAATGAAAACTGTGTTATTCTAAAGCAATAATTCGGAAATCTTCCTTTATCAAGGTAAAAGAATAGAAAAAGGAAACTGTAATACTTATACCGATATTGCAAAATGTGTCAAAATACTCTCCCAGCCTCCACACTTAATAAAAAAGGTGTTAGAGATACATACGAGGAAAACCATCATGAATTCAAGACAGAAAGATAATAACACGGCTCTTATCTGTTGCGTGGACTCAAAAAGGCCTTCACTTTTATTTCAACGTTATTAAAGAATCAAAATGTAATTAGAATACCAAACGAAAAAAGGAGAAATAAAGGTCATACTAATCATTCACGAGGTTAACACAATTGTGGAAAGTGAAAACAAATTGTAGAAAATGCTATACAATATCATATCAATAAATAAACCGTGCAATAAAGAAATGGTCAAAGGAAACAAAATGTGTACTTAACATAAGACAAATAAGGTGAAGAAATCAATCAGGTTGCAGAATGCAAGTTCAGCCAGAAAAAACAAACACAGACATACCCAATAGAAGGTGCATTATTACAATGGTGACAGGTGGTATACTAATTCACTGCTGCAATAGATAGTACAAGAAATATTCCAGAAAAATTGTGAAGAAAGAAAACAACGAAAAAGTAATATCAAAGGTCATTATATATACGATAGTAATGTCAGACCCAATCTACCAATGAATGAATGAAAACCCGACAAAATGTGTGGAACTTTCATATAACTAACTGAATATCAGAAAATAAATCATCCACAGAACTAGAAAACATCAAGCGATCGCAAAAAAGCTGGAATCAACAGTATTTTGAAAGAACAGGTTATTGTTTTTATATATGAATGTATGTGACATCAAACCATCCAAACGAAATCATAAAATGTGGGTCATTCGCTACTGACAACGAATCGTACAACTGGCATGCTAGTGCAAGTGAAACGACCTGCTTTTCGGAAGAAAAATACACAAAAATACAAAGGCCTCACGGACATGCAGAACATAAGAGTCAATTCAATATGATTATGTAATAAATGAATGTAGTTTAGGCGTTTGTAATTGTCAACTTTGTTACAGATATGCAGTATGAGAGCATAACTTTTAGTATTTTATATTTAAATAAGTATCTGTAAATAAATTTATTAAACGCAAATCATCGGTTTATATAACATGCAGAGAAGTTTTAAAATTAAATTACTCTTACTTAAAATAAGCCAATTTATGAACAAATTATTCTATACTAGATAACCTATTATTTGAAACTGTATTAAAGATATACAAAAACTCCGTTACAAAGGGCAGGCAAAATGTATAGTTTATTAAAACCTCCAAGAGGTACAATATCATCTGTTTTAAGAACGATGACATGTACGCCATCGTACTTCTTGATGACGAAAAAATAGTTTGTTTTTTATATTACGCATATCGACACAACATAATCCATTAGTTGCAAAATTAATGCCATTATAGCACACAGTTACTAGTTTTGCTACGTCTCCTTTTTTAAAATTCTTAATCCAACTACTCCAACAAGTGCGTAACTACCATAGCAACGTATCTTCTTACCGATTAATCTAGAACATGCAACGACTTTATTTACACCTCCTCTACATCGGAAACTGATCAGATAATGATGTAATAACCCGGTGGTTCATACGAAGCCGATACAGAGGTCGTCGATCCTTGCAGATTCCAGTTGTTATGATTGCGAATAAACAGTCTTAAGATGGAAAATGCACAGAGGAAAGTAAATATAAAATGTTAGTTATATGTTAAAAATTGGTAAACACGATTGTAATCTACAGTAGCATGCTGAATTAACATCTGCTAATGAAAACGTTACGAGTACATTAGATGCTATCTAACGTTTAACAACCGATCATGTTTGTTGGTTATGTTCACGCCAAACGTCTTCATTTACGATTGTGACAACCGATAAGCAAATGTAATTTTATGCTAAAATACATATTGAACGTTCAATTATTTATTCTGATATTGGATATGTTTTATCTCATAAAAATCGGCTGTTTGATATTTTTACTTAAAATGTCATAAAAGCAATATTATTTGTGGCGTAAACTAATGAATGGTAAAAATAGTAAACAAGTTTTCAAAATAACAATGCCCAATAAAAAGAACAATTGTATGGTATTAGAAAACAAATAACGGTTCGTATAATCACTATTCTGATACCCGGTAAGAGTAACACATTCGTGGAATTTCAACAATGAACGCTTAGTAAATTAATAGTGTGTAAAATATAGGCAAGAATAACAAATTATGAAACGATTGGTATAGAAATACATAACAACATGTTAAGGTTGCATTGCTTTAATTATTAGCATGTACTTGTATGTCGTACGCATAAAATAAATTTAGGAGAATGATCATTTGCCTAGGTATATGCTAAATGCCTAGTGCATAGGACACGGAATGGACACAACACCAACCGTTGAAGTGGAAAAAAATTGTCAAAGGCAGAAACTAATAACTTTAAAAAGCTATAACGTAACACAGCATTTTGCCGAATTTCGTTATATGACTGATATTTAGGTTGGTTTGAATGTCGTACAATTAGCGGAAGAATATCTGATTCATTTTTAGTTTCTTGGAATCGTTTAAAAATATGTTATTATCACACTTTACTTATGCACTTTTGTCGCCACTATTTAGATTCTTTTCACCTGAGATGGGATATAACAACCTTACCTACGTCGTGTCAAAAGCATCGAACTTACAAAAAAAAAAGAAAAGCACATTCAAATTACTAATAAAGAAGGAAACTTGAAAAACTTCATTCCATGAGCCCCCCCGTCCTTCTAAATTTGTTATAATATTTCAATTAAAAATTACAATAACTTTGAATTGCTAGCGAAACTAAAGTTCGACAGTACATTCTTATCATATCTTATAATAAGTTAACTTTGAAGTATCTCATTTTCCTTAATAAACAGGGTGGTAAGAGAAAAAATAGGAAAAGCCAGTAAAATTTTTCGTAGTAAATGGCTGCGACAGCTCCTTTCAATTTTGATCAACGTTTCCGAATAGCATATTTGTGTATTTGAAAAAGTATGGGTAATTTTTATTCTTGAGCCCTTTTCATATTTTCGAACTTCCCCCGTGTAAGAAAGGAGATATTTAAATTTTGGCAAATGCAATTTTAGTTTGAGAAGATGGAGAAACTTTTATTAAGAATACAAATTTTTGATAAATGTATAATATAAACAAGTTTTCCATATGTGTCCAAATGTATGCCAGTCACAGCTTATTGCGAAAATACAACAATATTGTAATGATGGCTTGGCTTATTGTATTTTACAAGCCATTCAGTTAATTGCTTTAATATTATGTAAAATATTATAATGTTGAGACATCTTTTATTTAATTCGAAATTTTATATCATTCTGTTTAATAACTGTAATGCATTTGAGACTCTTAATAGGGTGTGGGTCGTTAATCTAGTTATCTGTTCTTCGATATTCTAATTGTATATGGATTTTTAATTATTGACTGCTATTAAATGTCAGTTTGACTTGAAACAACTATCAAATAATAATCAAATCAAATTTGACAAATATTCTTTCTATTCACAAATCAATGACTCAAATCACCAAAGTAAGTACTATGTTACTTTTATTTCACTCATGTAATTGTTTTTCTTATTAAATATTCTTTTATAGAACTAATTAAGACCAACCTGATTTCCTCTTATTTCACTATTCACATTAAACACCACTGCTCCCGACCTTCACAGCTAAGCTCATTGACAGCCTAACCTCGATGCTCCTCCAACCACGCAACCAACTCCAACACTTCACAACCCTGGGATCCTGCAGATACAATCTCGCTTCTTACACTCCTGGACGTGACCGTCAATCTAACATCTTCCTGGTAAGTTCCCACTAACAGATGGTACCCAAACTAATTTTCCATTGTCCTCAGCTCCTACCTTGTAATAACCAAGCTAAACAGACCACTCCAAATCAATCAGTCACGTCAGCAACCCCAGTAAAATAATTGACTAGTCCTCCGTAGAATCTCCAACTCCAGTAATGAACATTAATTATACCTTGTATATGCCAAACAATCCAAATACACTCAAATACTGTTATCTTCTTCTTACTTGTAACTAATTAAACTGTATTCTATAATCTCTTCAATGATTGTATGCTTGTATTATCCGTTAATTATATTTTCACTTATCTTCCCTTCGTAGACTTGTTAAAAACCTTTTTTATTTGTATAAGACCAATTATTCTCGAAATTAAAGTCAAAATTTCTAGTTTTTATTAATTCTAAATGGATTTTTCAAAAATGTCGTTACATAATTTCAGTTTGTTATTTCTGCTACTATTTAAACAAAATTACTCTTTATATAGTTACAATTATTACTGCACACTTTTAAAATTAAATGTTCTGAGTTTTACCTACTGCATGCTATATTCTAATAGTAAGCATATTTGTCACATGATAACATTATGTTATCTTTCATATTCACTTTCACCACCCTGATTGAAT
>CALNHX010007165.1:0-77846 GCA_940337035.1 Agriotes lineatus
GGTCATGCTTTTCGTTGGGTTTAAAGCGATGTTCCAACGATTGAACCATGTGTGTATCTCGTCTGTGGCACTTTGAAGAATTGAAATAGCAGTATTTAGATCATGACTTTGAGATATGATTGCCGTGTCGTCGGCGAACATACCCAGCGAACAGTTTGGAGGTTCAGGAATGTCGTGCATGAATATATTAAACAGCAGAGGCCCGAGTACAGATCCTTGGGGAACCCCTGATTTTATTTTCTTGGATCGTGACAGGGTTGCATTGATCTTGCTTGCAAATGATCTCTCAGACAGTAAAGAGGAAATTATATTAATGATATAGTTAGGGATTTCTAACTGAATCATTTTATGCAGAAGTCCTTTGTGCCAGACCTTGTCAAAGATTGCTGTGGTATATTGCTTGTCTTCAAAACCTTTGGTTATAATTTCGTTGATTCTAAGAAGCTGATGTGTTGCTGAATATTTGGCTCTGAAGCCAAATTGAAATGCTGGAAGCATCAAATGCTGAGATAAATAACTGTTGAGACGTGCATAAACTATTTTTTCGAGAAGTTTTGATAAACTACAAAGAAGACTTATGGGGCGATAAGATGTTGGAATAATTTTTGGTTTTCCAGGTTTGTCGAAGAACATAATATTGGCATGTTTCCATGCCTTGGGCAAATACCCTATAGAGGGACAAGCATTGGAGAGGGAAGCAAAATAAGATAAGCACTTTGGTGTGAGATTTTTGAGAATCGCGTTCGTAATCATGTCTCGACCAGGGGCTTTTCTGTTGGGCAGAAGACGAATAAACGAAGTGATTTCGTCTGGCGTTGTTGTGGCAAAATTGGTTGCGGTCAGAGGGAAATGCTGATCAACACTTTGTTCGATTGAGTTGGTAAAATCAACATTGTTGTCGTTGACTTCTACTGTTAGCACCTCCTCTAGATGATTGCTTAATACCGCGCACTTTTTAGTGTCGCTAGAGTATATACAATTGTTGTTCTTTAAAATACGCTTTTGATTGGTAATACGTTTAACCGCCCTCCACATGATTGGATCTCCTGTTTCTAACTCGCCAATATAAAGCCTGTAAGACAAGATTCTGTAATTGTCGATTTCCCATTTGACTTGCCGGGTTAGCTGAGCAAGAGCTGATTTATGAGTAGGTTGGCGTGTTCGTTGCCATAGCCTTCTAGCTTGATGCTTCTGTCGTATTAACTTTTGCACAGATACAGGTAGTGTTTGATGTACCACTTTTTTAGTACTAGTACTGCTGGCTATTCGCGCCGCTGTTTGAATGGCTGAAGTAATATGGTCAACAGCATGGTCTGTACCTTCCACTGTGTATAAGTTGTGAAACGCTATGAGATTATTATTTAGTTGGCACTTAAACTTTTCCCAGTCCACTGGTCCATTAATCAATTTTGGTGAACTGTGAATTAATGATGGTTGACCACTAAACGTGATAATTACGGGTAAGTGGTCGGAATCTAATTCTGCCACTACCCTTTGATATAAGGGTGTAGAAACTCGATGCTGTAAGCATATATCTAAAACATCGGGTTGATCATCAAACCTGTATGGAAAATAGGTTGGTTCATCAGGAGCTAGAACTTGGATAGGACAGTCAGCAGCAATAGAGTATACTCGAGTGCCATTTGGATTCGTTCCTCGACAGCCCCATGATGTGTGTTTGCTGTTGAGGTCCTCCAATACAAGAGTTGATAAGCCACTATCAAGTATTAGTTGCATATCGTGCATTATTAATCGTCGATTAGGGGGTTGATAAGCAGCAATTATTACTAAGTCGCTGTTGTTGCTTAATGTTAGCTTGATTGCAGAAGCCTCTAGGTGTTGTAGATCTAGGAGAAGTAATTCGTGATGTTTTAGAGTATTTTTGATCAAAACAGCTGCTCCACCAGAAGCAATTTGCCCTATTCTATCGCAGTGGCAAATACAGTATGCAGGAATCGAAAACTTAATTTGCGGTAACAGATGTGTTTCACTAATGCACACAATGTCTATTTTGTGTCTTGAAATAAAATCAATAATGACACTTCTTTGGTTGAGGACGCCATTGGCATTCCAATTTGCCATTGATAATTGATAAAGGTACATGGACAATGCCGAGTAATCGGGCAACCAACCAAATCGACCACGTCCTAATCAATAAAAGACGAGTAATGGAATGCTTAAATGTTCGTACATATAGAGGCCCAAACTGCGATACCCGACCACTTTTTAGTAGGGGCACTGATACAACAAACCTTAGAATCAGTAAGATACAAGCAAAAAGTGGCAGAAAACAGTGGAACAAGAAAGCCCTGGAGGATGAACAGGTAAAACACTCTTACAGCACTGCCATAACTAAACATTTAGGTGATAACGTTGCTGGGCAGAACGTGGAACAGCAATGGGATAACATCAAGACCGGTATACACAAGGCAGCGCAGAAAGTGCTAGGAATCAAGTCTAAAAGCACAAAGGCACATAACAAGTGGTTCGATGAAGAATGCAGAAAAATAATAGCGGAAAAAACAGGGCAAGGCTAAACCTCTTGAAATGATAACCACACCGAAAATAAAAGCCTATATAATAAACTACGGAAAGCAGCTACAAAATTGTGCCGGCATAAAAGGAGAACATGGCTCAAACAAAAAGTAAAAAACTAGAGCAACACAACTCCCTGAACAGATCAAGGAAATTTTATAAAGATATCACAGCGCACTCATACAACAGCAGCTCAAAATTGTTTGGATGCAAAGCGAAAGATGGTAGGCAGTTAGTTGAAAACAAAGAGATCCTCGACAGGTGGCAAGAACATTTTCAAAATTTACTTAATTCTGATCGAGTGGGAAGTGAACCAGAACAACCGCCAAGAACCAGCGTGAAGGAATGCCTAGAAAGCCCCACATACAATGAAGTCATGCAGATGATCAATAGCTTAAAAATAACAGAGCAGCAGGGCACGACGACATAGTTGGTGAATTAATTAAGAATGGCAGCAGAGCTTTGTTTGAATGTATATACCGTCTTATAAAGACAAGACTGTTTGGGAGCAACAAACCATGCCAGCCGACTGGGGAAAGGGATTAATAATTCCAATTTTAAAAAAAGGCGAGCGAGAGTGCTGTGATAATTATCGAGGTATAACGCTGCTTGGTGTACCACACGCCGAACTCGCAATAGGTGATTATCAAAACGGATTCAGGCCCAATCGATCCACGATAGACGGCATCTTTACGCTAAGACAGATTTTCGAAAAATGCTACGAGCACAACGTCGAACTGTATAACCTCTTTATCGATTTCCAGCAAGCCTTTGTCAGAATAGACAGAAACCAAATCATCAAGGCTTTGAATGGCCTAGGCATACCACAGAAGTTAATTAATTTAGTGTGTATGACACTAGCAGGCTCCATGGCTGCAGTAGTTGTGCAGCAAGGAACAACGGAATTTTTTCCCATAAACACCGGAGTAAGACAGGGTGATTCACTTTCCACCTTGATTTTTAACTTGCTGTTGGAATACGTCATCAGGAAGTCGAGTTTGTGTGGTACATTGAGGTCAAAAAGTGTTCAACTGATAAGGTATGCAGATGATTTAACCCTAATAAGCAGATCCCTAGACGCACTCAAATACAGTTTAGTGAGCCTTAAAAACGCAGCAGCGGAGATAGGTATGCTATTTACGGGTGTGACACGTGGGCTTTAACCGCTAAACAGCAGGAGCTACTAAGGTCCTTTGAAAGGAGGGTATTAAGAAGAATTTTTGAGGGTGTGATTATTAATGGCGGTGTGCGCAGAAGTACCAACGCTGAAATATACGCTCTGACAAAAAACGAGGGCATAGTGCGGCACTGTAAATCCCAAAGACTGAAGTGGTTCGGGCACGTAATGAGAATGTGCAGTGAAAAAGCGGCAAGGAAAATTATGGACTGGGATCCAGGATACGGTAGAAGAAGGGAAAGGCCACGAAACAGATGGTTGCAATCAGTGCAGCAAGACCTCGCAACCATGGGCATAAAACACTGGAGGGAAAAGGTGAACGATAGGGTTCGATGGAAGAACATCACCCATCAGGCTAAAACCCACAAAGGGTTTTAACGCCAAAGAAGTAAGTAAGTAAGTAATTGATTGATACGCATAAGAATATTAGGCGCGATGGGTAAAAATTGATGTTATTAGTTGAGATAAGAAGGTTTTGATTTGTGCCATATATGGAGTGATGATATTAACAATAACCTGCATTCGGGAGTTGATAGTGGAGTTTGTGGAATAGGGGGTTGCATTTGGTGCTTGGTGGTTTACTCTATGTTGAGATGGGTTAGGATTCGCATATGTTCTTGGGCTATTTGGAGGAAACTGGGAATTAGTTATGTTGGGTGTTTGATATACTTGACTGGTTGTTGCCGTTTCTAGAGGTTGTTTACGTTTGTTTTTTGGCCAAGGTAATATTCGCAGCTTTTGTAATTGGCCGGGTGTTCCTTACCACAGTTTACACACTGAGGCTTATCAGTTTTAGTTTTAGTGCATTCAGTGTATAGGTGGTTACCGAAGCACTTAACACAGCGTAACTGGAGTTTACAATAATTTCGCGTGTGCTCATATCGTTGGCATCGTAGGCATTGCGAGATATCAGGGGATTTTCTTCGAGGTTCAACTACTACTACACAGTGAAATAGGCGAGTTATTTTAAATATATCTTTGGATATGTCATTTGGTTGTAGTAATACGGCGCACATAGGTATAGGGAATTTGTCTTGTTGCGGAAACGGGTTACACTAATAACTTAAATTTTTTGGGATAATTTATTTTTGATTTCCTCTTCACCAATGGATATCGGTAAATTTCTAATAATAATTGATAAATTCGCCTCGTCGGGATTGCTGTATGTGTGGTATTTTATTTCATTTTGATCATAAAACTTTGTCAACTTTCTGTAGTCTTGAGGGCTACTGAGGTTAATTTTGAGCATTTGGCCAGCTTCTTAACTGGATCGGTTTGCGGCTGTTGAGATAATGGTGTGATATGGACACTATAAGAGCGTGAAATTTATTTGTTTTTATAAGTTTGTCTTGTCAAATAGATAGCGTTTTTTGGGTTCATCCCCAAGAGGAGGCTCGTTGCCGCGTTTGGCAGAATTGACTTGTAAAATCCATGCTGTTAGTTGGATCAGAACCTTGAATAATTAATTTTGGTGGGTTTAATATTACATTGTTACTTGGCACATTTGTGTTCACCATTGATAAGAGACTTTTTGTTAGCGGAATGCAGCAAGCCTACCCGAGCGGCCGCCGTGAAGTGAAACACGTAGTGGTTCACGTTATATTTGTTTGATATTTGATTAAATATTGTTAAACTAATGTTTTAGCGCTATCACGTTGCCTGAAACGGATTGCGGACGATTGAAGAAAGCACTGATGACAACGACCCGCACGTAGCACAGCTGAGGCGATGTACTCACGGTCACGTGTCGATCAGAACTCCGTAACATTTCTACCACACTCCTTGCTTATACTAATTTGTTCAAGGTTAGTGTAATTTTTGGCACTATTATGCAAGTTCTCCCCATTAAGAGAACTGATGGAAAATGGATCAGAAACAACAAGTAAATAGCTCAGACATTATCTGAGTACCTGAAAATATCTTGGAGTCAAATGTAGAGCAAGCAAATTAAATTGGTGAAGAAAAGTTGCTAAGAAAAAAATGGGGAGATCAAACTTGGTACCCCTGCAGAGGTCAAGAATGAAGTAAAAAACAAATCCTAAGAAATCTCCGGAATTTGATCTAATAACCGAAGAAGTAGCTACTAACGATAGGTTGTATTAGTTCTAGCCCCACTTGCTGTGCCAGATTGTATTAACACCCCTTTTGGTGGTTCTAATACAATGTAATATATTTTTCTATAGCTACAAGTTACGAGCCAAGTTGAAATATGTAATATACTTTTAAAATACTTACAATAAAGAAATACTATCCTTTATGTAAATGCACTCATACACCTACCTTATTGCTTAATGAGATCGGTAGTAATTGACGTAATTTATAAATCAATCTGACATTTGAAATTATGTGAAGTGTTAAATATTATTATGCCACCACTAATTAGTTTTATGAGCAGTGATACCCCTAACTGCCAGCTGATTGGGCTAACCTTCAACTAACAACTTTTTCTATATGTTTAATCTTCTTGTAAAGAATAATAATTATTTGATTTTATCAATCAAAAGCACAATTCCAGGCATTTCATAGACTTTTTTAGTATAATCAGTTTGTTAGTATGTAATAGAAGTTTGATTTAACATTACACAATAAAATGCAAGTTGTCAGAAATAATTTAATCAATTGTCGTAATGGTCAAACTTGATTAAATTAAAAATATAAAGTTCTAAAAGTTATCCTACTCCAAAAGGTCCAAATTGCAAATTATAATAGTCGAAAACGTTGAGTACTCAAATCACAGGTATAATTTAGAAAAATTAATAATCTTCTAAATATAATTACAATGGTTTTAATAGTTGTCGCAACCAACTTACTTTCTAATTTATTAATATTATTTAAGAAATTGTCCTAACCTTCTGATAACTGTTCTATGTACCTGTACTTTCTATTTTGACTTCTAACTGGATAAAATTCAAGTCAGCAAACCCCTCTTGGTGGTTTTCGACCAACTCACAAGCTGGTTGTAGCTCTTAGGAACTTTGTTGCCTGATTGAACTGATATGCAGCACACAACACTCACTTCACTGATTCTATTTTCTTCGTAGTATTTTAGTAATCGAATTCAAATTACTTTGAATTATATATTTTATAATAACTGTAACTTGAAGGCAAATTTTATCGTAGAGAATACTTTATTACTACTACGTATCAAACCAACAATTATTATTTTCTCACAATTAATGGGAATTTAACCCTTAACGTGAATATTTCTCGTAGATTCTCAATGCAAGTTATTTATTTTATATCGTTACTAAAAACAACCTTGTGGTTGCCTTTACTACCTCACCAGTCAAACATAACTGTTATATCACATGATCTCCATGATCTTGTATGTCGCATTCATTACAAGGTATACTAAAACGTATTACTAACTTTATTAATGCTGCCTTTAAACTAGAGTGTGTAAGAAATAAAACAAATGAATAGTGTAAGAATTACAGAAATGTCAGTTTAGAAAAGAAGCAACTGATATTTTACGTTAAAAAGTTGATACTTTTCATACTATCTGCACCTTTTTAATGTAATAATTATATTTATTTAAAAAGTAGAAAGACTCTTAAGCCTAATTCTGCCACCATATCTAGCGTTTTAAAGTGTGGTCTGTTAACAAACAAAGTGCGTTAAGGAAACCAAGCAAACCAAGGGCTTAAAAGGCTATGCGGTCATCCCCTTGCAGGCAGATGGCATTTACTTTGTAAAGCTCTACTAGAAACCAACAGTCGTGTCACATACGAAAGCTCTCAGAGACATACAGAAGGCAATATTAACTATTTTGTGGAGAGGCCGTTGGGCTAAGTGCACTCAACTTGCTAGCAGCAATATTAGCGCTTTATTTACATTTACATGCTTGGTTGGTACTGTCACTGCAAATATTATGTAAGTGGTATACGCTCTGGAGTACGGCAGGAACTTAATATAAGGCTTCATTTTAAAACTTTGATGGAATGTAAGTCAGCAAAATAACAGAAAATCTGATTTCAGATGCGTTAATCGATTATATCGGATCAAGAGAGATACATTAATTGTTGAGGAATTGCTATGCCATAGGACTTAATTAAATCGCAAATTTCTTTTAAAATAGAATTATTTGTTTACATGGTTCTAATATGAGCGTCGCAGTTTTGCTTTACAGCTACCTTATCTCATGCACGTCTGAGAACAGGAAACGAATCTGCGACAACGCAGGCCTGAGAAGTGTCAAAAATACGAACCTTTTTATATCTTTCATTTCTCAAGTGAGCAGCAACAACTCAAGTCTTTGATTAAGAATGACAGTAACCCATAAAATCGTTTTCTTGAAAGAGTGCTTGATAGCTGACTGGTGAATGTTATCACTTTCCCTTCGATAATTTTTAATAAAGTGTGTTTCTGTAATTTTTAACGCAATTTCTTACATTTTTACCGCTACACGGAGTTGTTCTGTTATGAATAAAGTTTTTGTGTGAGTTGTATTAATATGATTGATAACGCCTTAAAAGTGTATATAATGAAAACTGCACCCGTGGCATTTTTGCGAACCAAGTTCAAAAATATCACAATTTCTTCAAAAATAGCCCGGGGAGATTTGAAAATTTCATCGAAGACATGTCAAATTAAATAATATTTTCAATAGTGTTATTTTCAACTTTTACTTACATGAATGGGTGTATAAAAAAACGCGTACTTGCACAAACGCTACTGCCCAAACCCTATTACAACATTACCTTTATCTAACAAACAAACGCTAATATTTTCAAGTCTCCAATATATTCTTACAAGTAAAATTGACAATTGTGTCCAGGGAAAATAAAAATAACCTTTTCTACGAATTCTTGACTATTTTTGACAATTTCAGAAATTGTATTTTAAAAATTGGTCTCAAAATGTTCTTTAAAATTTCGTCTTGAGTACTATGTATATCTTATTTTCAAAATCGAAATGTTCTTTCTACTGAAAGTTTTAATTTCTTTATGCCCTTTGAAAGATCTATCACTACTAACTTTACATCTACAACTACATATATCAAATTTAAACAGCAGATGTTAGTGCAAGTTCATCTAATATTAATAATCTCTAGTTGGGGCTATGGTACTCGTCGCTCATCTCTCTCCCTATCCATGAACCGGTATCCTTTTATCCCTTGAAAAACTTCCTCAAAACCGTCTGTCATGGGTAAATGTACCCACCCCATTGTCCTGGACGATTCGTCGGTTATGATTTGCTGGAAACGATTCGCCTGTGACCACTATTCGTTGTGACAGGCTTACCATAGCAAAAATCGCTTTTAAATATATTGCAGTACCAACCAAATACATATGTTTTACATTTATAACATTACAATAACATTTCAAAAGTAGAAACTACTTTAAAGTTAAGCTTCAAAAACATCTTCTGTCAAAGTTACTATGAACTTTTCGATTTCAGATTTGCTGAAAATCAAGACTATCTTGTTTTATTGACTATAGTATTTTGTTGTTACTGTATTTTTCTGTAGACAACTGGCTCTAAAAAGGATTTCAGCTACCTATTTGGATTTTCATCTTTGCATACTCGCCCACTATGATTGATTAAAAATGCAAACTTATACTAGCGATCTTTTTTAGTATATATAATAAGTTTTCTGTAAGTTATTTGTTTCTCAGAAGTTTAAAAAATCTTATTTAAAAATGTAGATTGTAATGTGAGGAATATATGAAATTCGATTTCCAAAGCTCTTCGATATCTTCAAATTTCTAAAAATTAAACTCTGTAAGTAGTTATTACAAAGAATGATTACACTTCAAATGATTTTTTTAACCAGAACCTGAAATTTAAGCATTTAAATGCAGTCACAACACCATGAACACAATCCTGAAATCAACCTTCATGGTTTATTTTTATGGTAAATTTATTTATTTTACTATGAGATGCTAATGATTTCATTTTCTGTACAATTGTGGAAACAGAAATCGCCTTAGAAAAAATATAAAATAACATGAGTCTAGTAGACTTCTTGTAAAATATAAAATTAAAGGACTTTTTCGTCAAAAAAAAATTGTTTTTACTTATATGTCATTTTATGTTCGAGCATATTTGAATCATTATTGCTTCTAAAACAATTTTTTTTGTAACAAAAATTCGTACCCAGGAGATTTGAGGATGCTGACCAGATTTTGTCAAATACAGCAGCCTATCTTGACCGCTAGGATAAATTTCGGAAAATTTACATTTTTAATCGATCACAACAGGCTGGGTGCACATGAAGCGTACGTCCCTCACGGACCTGTACAAACCACCAAATGATTGCCGCATACTATGAAATATATTTAGTGATTTTTATTTTAAATCAAACACATTGTATAATCAACGAAACTAATATTCGACTGCTCTAAAGATAATTTTGTGCTTTTCAAACTATAGTCTATATGAACGATTCTTGAACACCGAAAGATAAGAGATTAGAGATTAGAAATGAAAATACATTTTAACGAAATTTCTTTTTTTAAAATTTAATTTCAATTTGTTAGATGAAAATAATATGTTAAATTTGCTATTTGGAGTCGTCTTTATTATAAATACTGGCTATTTTCTCTTCAAAGTAAATACATAATTTAATTTATTTGCTCAACATTGTTATGGCTATTAATAAAGGTTTCAATATTCTTAAATATATCCATATGTCTTTTATTGGTAGTAAAGGAATTTCCGCATAGACGAAGACACCATGTGGAGATATCATTTTTGTCCGAACAAGCCACTATGATGAAGCTAATCCGTTTAGTGCAGATATACAGTGTGTCCACGGATTAAGTTCGGATAAGGTGTAAATGACAAACATTTTTCGAGTTAATATTCTAGGAACCGCTCCTGCTTGTTCTCAAACCAAGATTTTGAGAAAATCAATCACATTAATTAATATACACTGTGTTTTTATCATCGATTAAAAATGATCAAGTGTAAACTACCTTTATTAGAAGAGATAACAAAAAAGTATTAAGAAAAGTTGTTTAGTGTTAAAAGTAATGACAGACTTTGACTTTGATTATTTATTATTTTTAATTTTTTATACAAACTACCTTTTATTGTGGCTACAGGAGACACTCCATTGTTTTTTTAAACATCAAAGTTCATGAACCAGTTAGAGTGCTTCCTACAGCCACGATAAAAGTATAAAAAGTAAAATAAAAATTAAAATCAAAGTTGGCCGATTTGTCTGAAAATTGGGTCTGCCATTACCTTTAATTCTAAATAATTTTTTCTAATAGTTTTTTTTGTTATCTCTTCTAATAAAGATAATTTACTCTTGCCATTTTTTTTTAATCAGTTTAACAAACACTCTGTGTATTAATTAATTTGATTGTTTTTCTGGAAATCTTGGTTGCGAACAAGCAGGAGCGATTCCTAGAATATTAACGTATAAGTCGACCTCCGAATAGATATTTCTATAAACTACATTGTATGTGGCCTTTCCTTAGTAGTATAACAGTTAAGTAGCTGTAATATTCAGTTAAAAGATGATTGATGCATAGTCAACCACTATTAGTAAAATAATTCACATGTTATATTGCTACCCTTAGTACGCCATTCACAAATGCTTCTTTATTTCTTTAAGGTGACAAGACTGGTAAGTAATTAACAATAATTTGGTTATATGATAAAAAAATTAGCAAACCAGCAGTTGATCTTATGCTTCCTTTAGTTAATATGCTTTTAGATTACTTAAACACTGAACAATATGTAAGTGTTTCATTATGTTTCCTAAGCGATCTAAGAAAAAAATATAATATATACACTATACAGCCATCTTCAAAAGTCGGCATCAAATAAAAAATATTTTGGTTAAAAAAACTTCTTGCAGCAATAATTTGCGTTTATTAGATATGCCCAGTCATGTTTGCTTAGTTAAAAAAAGACGTTTTTTGAAATTGTCAAAACCAAAAAAGGATTATTTGTCGGAAGTTTAGCAAGATTTTAGTGATTTTTTGTCGTGTGCTAGTTTTAGTTAACTGAACAGTACTAACACCAGAAAATAACTTTCTTCTTTAACTTCCGCAAAAATAGATTTTTTCAATTTTGGAATGTTTTCAAAATTTCACATACCAAGTCAATTTTAAAATTTTTTCTGTGTAAAAACTTATAATATATAACATTTATAATTAAAAAAAAACAATAAAAATGTTAGTTACTGTTTTAGATTTTTTTTTATTTATCGAAATGTAATATTTTTACATAATTTTTACATTTTTTGTTGCAAGGTGCTTTTTAAGAGAAAACGTTTTTTAAAACGCTACTCTACACCTGTTAATAAATTATTTTCGTAGAAGTTCTGTAAATATTCTTTACAGTTGCCTAAATGAGAAGATTTTTCTTTATTAAACTTCCATGTTTAAGTCAATTAAGAATATGAGATGAAATCAAATTACCTAATTGTTTTCATGTTTGACAGTTAATTTTGAGTTTTTGGGTTGAGATCTTTTGTGTTACCTACTTAAAGTAACAACAAAACATTGCTACTATAGCACTGCTGAGTGTATAGTTTGAATCTGAAACAATTATTTAAAAACCCCACAAATATATTTCTGTGGTTAGGGGTTTTTAACGAATTGTTTCAGATTCAAACTACATGCTCCAGCAGTGTTATAGTCAAGATGGTTTCCGGTCACAGGAGATAAACAGGTATCATAATTTAAGTTATAAAGTTGAATATGTAAACAGATACAAATTTTATCAACATTTGTTATTATTTTGAATTTTTGAAGTAACTGTATAACTTAAAACTACATTTTTTGAGACACTGTATTCTTTTCAGTTCTATAGAGTCTCGTCAAGTTCGGTTATACCTTTTGCATCGAAAGTAGCTTTGTAAAAAAGTAAATGATTGATTTTCTAAGTTTTATATTTTTTATGTAAAACGATCGACCATTATAACACAACTTCATATCTGCAAAATTTTAATAACTTAATCCCTTTGGTTGAGAAAATATGTTGTTGGTACGAATGAACTACCGTTTAAATAATTGTTAGAAAAGTGTTCCCCAAATGATTTATACAATCAACTAAAGAGGCCTCGGCGGATGGCATTCATAAATAAAAAGATTTGGACTGGAGAGGTTGCACTTTATAGCGACTTATGTTTATGTAAATACTCGCGTATATATAACTACAGGATATATTGACGTTACGTGAAGGAGCGACTCGGTAGAGGGCGATTTCAGCCACTTCAAGCAACTGCGTAGTATCGCTGTACAAATTTAAAGTGGTTCGATGATTTTGGTAAATAGCAGGCAGACTGCAATGAGCTAATTCTAAAACCTTTAATCGCTCTAAACTTCTAACGTGTTAACGAAACTTCCACGATTTCGGAAAATTGTATTTTACCCAATTTCCACAGGTGGATATGTTATGCCTCATATAGCTGTGAAATTATCAGCTCACGTCAAATTGGCTTAAAGCAATTCACAATAACGTTTCCGACAATAACGTTATCTTCGTATCCAGACGGAAACGCACAAGTAATGCGCAAAAGCGAATATGAAGCCGACTTCCTCGAATTTGTAACCCTAGGGAGAGCTGCTCAGGAATTCAGTCTAACCGAGTAAAACTAAACGACGAGGGAAAACTGAGCTGTGCGAAGAAACGAAGTGTTATCAAACCTAGCCTACCATTAATTAAAGCGAACAAGTGTAATAAAAAAGATACAGATATGTTATAATCTAATCACGCCAAATCCTTAATTACTTGTTTCTTTTTAATGCAACAGGTTTTCAATTACTTTTAAGGAAAATATTAAAACACAGTTGTTACGCTGCTACGATAAATGTTAAACTTCAATATAACAATATGAACGTAGAAAAGGTGAATAAAATATTGATTTATTCTAGTTATATACTAGCAATATATATTTCACAAAGGAATGAAATGTACTTATAGCTTTTTGGCACAATTTTTGAATTACAACATTATTACGTTATATCTATTAACCAATCAACCTAAAAGATATGAATTGATAAAGTACAATTAATTGTACTTCGAGGATAGCCACATTCAATTACAGAGTAACCGATCTATATTTTAAAGAAAATAAACGAATATTCTAAAGCTAATTTAAAATACGTTTTTAAAAGTTAAAATATCACACATTGGTGGACTGACAGAGTGAGAACAGCAGTAACAGGAAAAAAAGATAAATGGAAAAAGTTCCTACTTAAGTTCAGGAAAACAAGAAGATTACGAAGAATACAAAATAGAAAGGGGACAGGTGAAGAGAACCATAAAATAAGAAACACAAGAACTTGGATAGACTTCGGGGAGAAAATAAAAATGGCATATAAATAAAATCAAAAGTTATTCTACGGTACGCTGAGAAATATGAGAACAGCAAAAACACCAACTTTAAACAATATCAAAGACGAAAAGGCAGAGAATCTAACAAACGAAGAAGAGATAATGGAAAGGTGGAGACAATACTTTAAAGGGTTACTGGAAGGAAAAGACCTAGAAAAAGAAGAAGAGAGAACAATAGTAACAAAGAAAGAGCGAGAATAAGAGCAAAACGAAGAAGGCGAAATTACAAAAGAAGAAGTAAAAGAAGCAATTGTGAAGACTAAAGCAGGAAAAGCACCAGGACATGACCAAATAACAGCAGAAATGCTAAAAGCAACATCAGAAGAAACAAGGGAGTACATTAGAAATATTTTCAACAAAGTAATGAGTATAGGACAAGCACCGGGGGACTGTCAGAAGGGAATAGTTACAATAATTTTTAAAAAAGGAGACATAAAAAAATTCCCGAATTATAGAGAAATCACACTGCTCAGTACGGTAGGTAGCAAAAACATTTGCAAGAATTCTAGAAAAAAGAATAAGGAGGCACATAGAAAATACGCTAGAGGATAACCAGTACTGGTTCAGGCCAAATGGAGGAGTTCAGGATGCCATCTTTATACTCAGCCAGATAAGTGAAGAAACTCAGCAGAGAAGCAGGAGAAGTACATTTATGCTTCATAGATTTAGAAAAAGCGTTCGATAGAGTGAACAAGGATAACATATGAAAAGTTTTAAAAGAGAGGGGTACAGCAAAAAGTGGTGAGAAGCGTACAGAGCCTGTACCAAAGCACAACAAACTACGTGAGAATAAGACATGAGGCTGGGATGTATTTTCAGTCCGCTACTTTTCTTCCTAGCGCTGGATGAAGCTATCAAGAAAACAAGAAAGGAGGGTGAACACTATGAAGTAGGAAATTAGAGAATGGAGAATATAAGAATTTTAGAGATTTGTTACATAGATGATATGATAATTATAGAAAAATTGAAAAAAAATATTAAGCAAAAATATAAAACATGTACAAAGACAGCTGGAAAACATAAACATGAAAATCAACAGTAGTAAACCAAAACCCATGGTAATAAGCAGAGAAGAAACAAAGCACAAAATAGAGCTGGAAGAGAACAAGCTAGAACAAGTATGGCGATTTAAATATCTAGGCTCAATATTCTCACAGGACGGAAGAATAGACGAAGAAATAAAAGAAAGAAGAG
Source organism: Agriotes lineatus (assembly GCA_940337035.1). Lineage (NCBI taxonomy): Eukaryota > Metazoa > Arthropoda > Insecta > Coleoptera > Elateridae > Agriotes > Agriotes lineatus. The sequence continues at coordinate 15,206 of CALNHX010007165.1, forward strand.
GAGCAGTAGGAAGATTCTTTAATAGTATCAAGAACACATTCCTAGGAAAACAAGAAATACCAACTAAAACGACAATATAAATATATAAAAAAGTAGCAGAACCAATAATGGCATACGGCTCCGAATCATGGACAACAACGGAAAGCCAACGAAACAAGCTAAGCAGTACCGCAATGAGATTCCTAATGAAGATAGAGGAAAAAACTATTATGGAGTCAGAAACACAGCATATAGAGAGAAACTGGAAATAAAGCTAATAGAATCCAAGATAGAAGAGGGAAAACTGAGATGGTTTGGACACGTAATGGGAATGGGAGAGGAAAAAACGACAAGAAGGGTATTAGAAACGAGAACAAAGAAAAAGAGAGGAAGGGGTAGACAAAAAAAAAGATGAAACATGGGAGGAGACAAGAATAATGACACAGGATAGAAGAAGATGCAGAGAGGCATTGAAAAAACAGTAACAATCAACACCCAGCCTTATACTCGAAAGGGTAGAAAGGGTTAAGGATTAAGTAAGTAAGTAAAATATTAAAAAACAGTGCATTTTTATTTTAATTGCAATTGTTGATTGTGTTCATAAGGGTACGTCATATTATGGCAAGATATTGAAAGTACTTTCATCTATTTGTCAGTAAAACTAAAAAAGTTGTTAGTAGAGCGCTAATTTTTAGAATAAAGTACCTGATAACTTCTTCAATCACATTTTACAGTAACTGAGACGTGAGAGCAGATGGTCGGTTGGTAGAGCGTTCGCGTTTCCGGTCCATAGGTAGTGAGTTCGAACCCCAGACTGGGACATTGGTTTTCAGTGTATGCTCTCTGTCTGTCATACTAACATCGGTGCTGTCCGATAGGAAGAAGGGGAAGAATAACCTTTGTAGAATTTTTTACATTTTCCCAAAACTTTCGCAGCCAGAAAACTACCCTACTGTTTGTAAGAGTTTTCCGATTTTAGAAAATGTATATGTTTAGATTGATAAATCGACACATAAAATGTTATACAAATTGATCATGGCATTTGGATTGCAGCCCTGCGCACCTATACACCCACCTATCAACTTACCCACCCACTAACGGCTAGCGGCTGGATCGATTTCAATTAAATTTATATTTGGAAGTATGACGATTAACTCATGCACGTAAATAGATCGCTTTTACAAAATGAAAAAGTAAGGTTGTAATTTTTCCAAGAAAATGTCTGCTCTATTCTCAAGCATAAACAGAGAGACCTCAACAGTTGTTCATTGAAAATACCGCCAAGTCTATGCTATACAAACCCTGTCATATTTTTTAGTCGTTAGTCTGTTTATTACATCTCTATTGCAGGGACATTGATATTTCTTCTTTGAGGAAGTGCAAGATTCCGCAGTTGACAAATTCGGATTGAGTCGGCACCTAGATTAGCTCTGAGCCACGCTCCACTATATATTTTCTTACATTAGTAATTAAATTTGGCTTAAAATTTGGTATTAATGTATGGTAAAGTCCAGCAATTTTACCTTATCAATTCTATTTAATAGTTTTTCTACGTAATCGAATTAACTATATCACTGTTACTGTTAAATTCCTTCTGTTATTTGCCTCAGACAAAATACGATAAGAAAAACAGCTTCATTAGCTATCAACATATCAGGTTATGTACAATAAAATAGTTACAATTGTTGTTTGAAAGAACATTGTGGAAGTTTTGATCTATTAGTTTTTCAACTGTATTTTTAAACATTTTTGAATCTTCATGAGGCTACGAGACAAGAACGTAATATTTAACCTAGAAACAATTGGATTCGCAGAGGAAAAGAGAATGGGACGGGTACATATCAAGAATACAGAAGATAGAATAGTAGCGATTACAAGATACAAATCAACAACAGGGAAAAGAGAAGTAAGAACTCCCACAAAGCTCTAGAGGGACTCATTCTAAGTTGGAAGAAATAAGCTAAACCTATATAGAAGAAGAGGAACCAATGTTTTGATGATTAGATAATTACTTGTCGGATTTTAAAATAAATATATTTTATTGATGCTCTCACATTTTATGATTACTTGGAGAACATAAAATAGAAGGTTCATTTATTTTAACAGGAATTTTCTCATATTATCATTATACAACCGAGAATGTTCTATAAAAAGAAACGTAACAAATATGGAGGGTTTACATATAGACTGACTGTAAAGTGATTAGAAGGGAGCAGCTATTAAATACATAGAATGGAGTTAATCCAGTTCATTAGAGTGAAAGTGTCGCCCGCGGTGATGAAAACCGAAACTTGGCTTTTAGTAACCGAAAATGTGTTGAATTATTATACGGCTAGTGACTGAAGAATCTAGATTTGGTTCCCAGCGACTTCGACTACTACAAAAATCTTGTCCCGACGCCACTACAATTCCTTAATATGGCTTCTACATCCGTAAGATCTTAACGCTTAAATCTCCTCAAAGAGGAAAGACCAATGCTCCAGCAGTGGAAATATTTATGATACATGATTACAGTTAGAGATTTGATATTTTGCATCATATAATGTTAGTCTGTTAAGCTTTATAGGAGAGGCTGCGATACTAACATATGCAATTGAGTTATGTGAATTTTTATCTTTAAGACAATGGCGACCTGATAAAGCCATTAAAAATTAAGGATTATACATATACAATAACAAACTCGTTTTAATATTAGGAACTAGTTTTCAAATACAAAAAATCTGGAAAAGGCTTTACCCAGAACTTCCCTCGTCGACATTGTGACACTAAATAATTTTAAATATCGTTAAGGAGTAAAAATATCTTCAAGTTTCTAATAAATGAAATACATTCTTAAATAAAAAAATGTATCCCGCTGAGGTTTGAGCCACTTTCAAATAAGTCCGACGCGCGCCTCTCTTGAACAAAACGGTGTTATTGTTGACATTTCTTTACTCTTGTGTGACATTATCCTCTATCATTGAGTCTTATTTTCGGCAAATGTAAAGCTTGCCGGCAGTACGGCTGAGTGGTTTTGCACATCTCACGGAACTTGTGAAAGTTAAGCTCCGGTCTGCTTGGTCAGTACTTGGATGGGTGTACATCTGGAGAGCGGGCGTAGTGTTCTAGCTTAGACTCGACTACCTCAAGTACCTCCGCCGAATTTGAAGATGCACATACCCTCAGCGGCTCGGTGCTTCCGGCACCCCGACACTGTGTAAACGGTATAAGGGGTTACAGGTTATGGATGTATGTATGTATGTAAAGCCTGACCTATGTCAAAGTTATTACTTCCTTCTATTTCAAAATTAACCCAAAAATAAACAACATTTTATTTTTTTAAGGTGCTCATCCTGTCTATATTTGTATGAAATTGTACCGGTTTCATGCGAGGTAGATGTATAATATGTATGCAAAATATCGTCTTCCTCCGACAAATAGTTTTGAGCTATACTGCCAACAGACAGAGAGACAGACAGACATACGGATAGGCAGACAGACAGACAGACAGACAAACAGACGGAATTAAGAAAACCTCTTTTTCGTCATCTAGGGACCTTGAAACGTGAAGATCTGAAGAAATCTCGGAAAGTGATTTTTTCGTGATTACAATACTTCCTTCGTCTTTCAGACGAGGGAAGTATAAGTGAATACTTCTACATTGAAACATACTGTCTTGAAATGAAACAAAGGAGTACAATCTGATGATTTCAGTACTATATTGAACTATTTTACTGTTGGAAACTTTTACAAATTTACTGTAAAATTCAACCTCTACCGAAATTTTTCTACTGGTGCAGTTTTTACTAACAGCCACTTTTCAGATTCTATCAAAGGCTTGGGAAGCCACTAATGAGAATGCTGATTCGCAGTTATCGAAGCGTTAACAAACGACCGTTGCATAAACCAAAAGGGTCAAGTTAAATAGTCAGGAATAGGATTATACTTTTTGTTTACATTTTGTTTGATTACTACAAATGTTTCTATTTCAACAATTATTATTTCTAACAACTAGTTTTTTCTTTTCACGTAAAAGAACTAAAGTTAAAGCATTAAAAAGAGCACTGCCTGCAATAGTGATGTAATTGTAGAGTTAAAATGATCCATTATTATGAATGTTTCGTTATTATTCTTTTACTGATTCTTAAAATGTTATGCGCTGGATATAGAGAATTCGGAGTTATGGTTTAGAGTTTTATTACTTTAAAATTGAAAATTATTTCCGTTTTGGCTTTACATCTATACATATTTCTATTTTGACATACGTCAACATTAATTAATGTAACCAGAAAAAGTAAGTGTACTCAGTTAATATTTTCCATCCGTTATAGAAACTGTAGATAGCAGCATTATGATTTTCTAAATTCCGAAGTCCCACAATTTACAAGTTTATTTAAAAATATTATAAAAAACACTAAAAGAAGGACTAGATGAACAAAAGTGCCATCTAGAAAAAGGAAGAAAATAAAGGACCATGTTTCATTAAACACATGGTACTGGAATATACATACAAAACAAAAAAAACTGTAAAGGGATTTACTCAGAACTTCTCTCGCAAGTGGACGTTGTGCCACTAAACAATTTTAAAAATCAAAGGAAAATAAGGGTAAAATATGTTTACGTTCATAATAATACTGAAACAAACGAAACACTTGATAATACAAAGCGCCTGCGAACGAGCCTACGATTGTGATTTCAATGATCGACACGGTCGCCGCAAGTAAAACAGGCCTTTGCTGTTGCGGCCACCGATAACCTCTCCGATCGATGAAATGCAAGCAGTCATACAAATCATTGATTGTTGACTCAATTTTTCTTGTGTAGAACATTTATCCTGTATCTGTTGGTTCCCATTTTCGTGAAAGGTGGAGCCTGAACTATGCGGACATTATAACTTTTATCTATTTCTTAGTTGAAGCAAAAATAAATAACATTTTACTTTTGAAGGTGCCCACCCTGTATATGTTGGGTATAAAATATGCCCTTTTTCGTCAATGGTAAAAACCACAAACAAAAATAATGGTAAGTCGTAAATATTACGGGACGGGTTTTAAGAATAATGGTAAATAGAATAACATTAGAACAAGTTAGTATTAATGAAAGCTTAGCAGCAATCAAGGGGACCACAAATATAGAAATATTAAACAGAAATACAAAGAAAAAAGAGACAAATAATGAAGCAAGCAATAAGCGAACAACTGGAGTAAAAAGATATAATGCATTTAATAAAAAATGCTCAATGAGTTGGCTGAACCTGTGCAAAGAATGAAAAGCGGAAGATTAAGCAAAATACGGTATTGCACCCCCATAGAGCTAGTTCCAAGAAGGAGGAAAGCAATCAGGAAATTGAAATGATAGAATTACTTATACAAGAATAAAATAGGAAAAAAGGCCAAAGAAGAAGACACTGGAAGTTTATGTTATTAAATCTACTCCCCTTTTAAATCTTCTTTTTATTTTCTGAATATTGTATTAGATCTTCAATATTTTTTTACCATTTTGTCTTTACATGGCCTATGCAACGTTCCAGGCATAAGTGTTACTATCACAAGAAGCATTGCAATTAAGGTTATTAGCGGTGCACGCCCACTCCAATTTTATTTAAAATAGACTACAATTTAAACACCTATTGACAAACAGAATATGGGAGCGTAAAGTTTCTATTGATATAAATAGTAGATACTAAAAAATAATACAGTATGAATACCTACATAATCACATACCATACGTATAACCTTTAAAATAACAGTTTAAAACAAGAAGTTAAAATAAGTATCTATACAAGGTTTATGTCTATACGTAGGGGAAAGAGTGGGATGATGTCTACGTACATAAGGGTTGCAGCCAAAAACTCTTTTCCGGAAAATTAGTTACAAAATATTAAAGATGGCATTCTTGCGTATAGGCAGGGACTTCTTTAATAGCTTTTCCGAACTAAAGTGATACGATAGTCAACTCATCACCACTTACATACATTCATAAGTAAGTTTAGCTTCTAATTTATCACTACAGCATGATGAGAAAGTGTAAACGATCTGCTTTGCCAATTTATCGCTAAAGAACTAGTACATTTTACTAAATAGGGTTTCTTTATGGTAAAAACAGTAGTATGTAAAGCTTCCACAACAGTTTCGCATCTGGTGTGGTTGACACGTTGAGTACCGTGCTTTTTTTACGTCTCTCCTGGCAAAGCCCCTTACGAAAGCGAACGAAATGTTGAGTTGTTTTATTTCAACAATTCTGGAAATCGTTCGTTATATAATGACAATAGCTATCCAAAATCATAGGTACCCAAATGTCCACCGTGCATTGTCATCTGTCCAAATAGCTAGGAACAATGCCCAAACGATTTAAACCAGCAACTATGTCCCACAAAATCAGCTTTCGCTGTTCCATACCGACAAATACAATCTTGACCAAATTATGCTCAAAAGGACAAGATGCTTGATATCCTAACGGCTAGATTCCCACTATGAAGCTACGCCAACTGCAGTGAAAGACTAGCAAATCCAACTAATAATTTCTGCAATGTATTGCCTTCCTAATCTACTTATCAAAACATGCCAATTTATTGCCTTCTTCAATACATATACAAATACATAGCTGAAGACTTCAATACAAAACACGCACTGGGGCTTCCGGCTCATAGTACCTCGTGGCAGACCTGTATCTGCACTTGCTTGACTTTGGCATCATAAATCTATCACACAACTACTTAAAAATCTAATCTCACCCAAATCTCTCATTTGATCACTCTTTAGTTCTGGTCATTTTGAATTCTAAAGTTCACAACAAGACTAACCTACCTACTTTATTCAATAAAAATAACAACTGGCATGTCTTCAGACATAGACTAAAGACAAACATCCCCTTGAAAACCGATTAAAGCCCTATCAAAAAGGTTGAAGGAGACACTGGATGTTGTTCTGAGTATCTTAAGGAGAAGCATGAAGGCAATACCAAACTACTAACGCAATTAAATGAACTAAATAAACGTAAAAATCGAGGCATCAAACATTTCATTGAAATTTTCTTTAAATGTTCGCTGTGGAAAGTCATAGACAAATCAAGCGACCTCAAAAAATAGACCGACCCCTCACAACAAATTATGCTTGGGCCAGAAGCTACGTAGATAAAGCAAACTCATTCACAGAACATCTCGGCAATGTCTTTAAACCTTTTCCAGCAGAAACTCTTTCAGAATACAAAACCAATTTACCAATTTGAGGATCCATACCAAATGGATTTTCGATTTCAACCTTTTAAGGTTACGGAAATCAGGTTACTAGGTACTTTCAAGCAATCTCAACTGCACTAAAACTCCAGAATATGGCAAGATAAACAAATCGTTAAGGAGCTACTTGCAGAAGGAATGATAATGCTCACCTTTATCTTTAACGCTACTTTGAGATTTGATTGCTTCCCGTCGCAATGGAAAGTAGACCAAATAATCGGTACACAAAAGCCAGGGAAATATTCATTCAAAGCATATTTATATCGGTCTATTAAGCTCCCACCAGTTGTTTCAGGTATTTGGGAAGCTCTTCTTAACTAGAACGAAATCCCTTGCGGATGAGAAACGCCTCGTATCAAACTACCAATTTAGATTCCGTGATCAGCATTTGACAGCCGAACAGGTGCATCAAAGCAGACCTTGAAGATAAAGGATAAAGCTTTGCAACTTTTCTCCCCATCTCACACGCCTTTGACAAGGTCTGGCATAATGGTTTAAAATAAAGAAAAATCTACTCCACCAGTTCTGTAGAGTGTTGAATTAATATTTAACAAATAGACATTTCTTGGTCAAATATGGTGAAGCCCAAATTCATTAGTATCAATCAAGTTGAAGTACTAATGGGCAGCGTTCTTGGTCTCGTTCTCTATCTCATACATGTAGAGCACCTACCGACCACAAACAACACCGAAATCGCAACCTTCGCAGATGATACCGTCAAAATGACTTCACATCAGGACCCTAATCTTACCTCAAGATTTTTACAACCCCACCGGAATAGGATTGAAAAATGGACAAAACTGTTGCGCATCAAAGCAAACAGCGCAAAATTCACTCACGTTACCTTCTCATTTGAGAGAGAAACATGTCCGCTGGTGACGTTGAATAGCAATCTCTTGCCGCAAAAGAACGAAGTAAAATATTTGAAACTTCAACTAGATTAACTCCTAACCTGAGCGATGCGCATTTGGCATAAACACCCCCAACTAGGTTACATAAGGTATATTGCAAGATTTACTGGCTTATGAATGGTAACTCCCATCTTAGGTTGATGAACAATTGAACAAGCTGCTCATGTGCTCTTATACAAAATTAGAATTAAACCCGTGTGGACCTATGGGATATAGTTATGGAGATCAGCGACACTGAAACACACCAAGACACTGAGGAGTATTTGCAGTGCATGATGGTATATTCCAAACTACGTTATCCCTTGTCATCTACAAATGACCACTTAAAAAAAGAAATCTCAGCCTTAAACACATGCTATTAAGATCGTCGGAGTAACTATCCTAACACGAACTGACTTAAGTACTTAGTTATTGTTCACTTAGTCAAAAATACCAGTTGTTACTTAAATTGTTATGTATTATGAAAAAACTGGACTGACTTCACCTTTACTATTGTTAACATTTTCGACCTATTGTCTCAATAGACAAATTGTGAAAATCATGGAAGTCAATAAAGAAAATTTATAAAGCGCTGAACTTATGAAAAAATTTTCATATTAGAAAAGCTTTAACTAGAAATATTTGATACTTTATAGGTCCCATAGTGCAGGGTGTAAAACAATGCTGAATATGTTGATTATTTTAACTGCTTAATTTATACGGACAATGATGTTAAATCTTGGCTCAACTGAATTTTAAACGATACTTTTCTTCGCAGTTTCCTGCAGGATACTCCAATATTTTGCAATTACCTTTGTCTACTAACATATACCAAAGTTGTTCTTATTAAATTATACAGCCTACTAACACTTACAGTTAACTGTTATAAAAAACATAGTCCCTTAAAAGTCTAACAAAAACGGAGAGTTATTTAAAGCTACAATCACAATATTGTGTGGATTGTGCAAGCTTTGCCCCAATCAACTAATCAAAACCCACTGTCATCAAAGAACTGCACGAATACATTAAACGAATTGAAATATGGTATATCGTCTGGCTTTACTGTCACATTAAAGGTTGTTGCTGATAGCAATCGTTCATTAATGCGTCAAATTTTCCTACACAGTTACTTATCTGATTGCAAAACTGGATATCCGGTATGTTCATATCCTTGGGCTAGAACTGACAAGTGTTTTCTTTTCATGTCATAGTTGTTTTGTAATGCAGAATAGTACACAAAACACGAAAACATTTACAGTTGTCAGCTATCCCCGATAATAATGCGATCGTACCACCGTTCTGCAGAAAAATAATAAACGTGTTTATATTAGGTGCACAACTTTATTTCACTGACGTAAAGGAAACAATTGTTAACCCGGAGCTATTCAAATCAAATTCAAAAAACTACATTAAGTTACACTATCGCGAATTGTAGAATAGTGACTAGTGAAATAATTCGTTATCTCTCAACAACAACAACGGAGGAGGAGGAAAAGAGAGAGATTCTCTCTCTTTTCCTCCTCCTCCGTTGTTGTTGTTGAGAGAGATCGTTAAACTGAATTTTGTAGATACGGGTATTGTTTTATAGGACATCACAGTATATGATCCTTTTGTAATACTAGAATCAATATAACCATAAAGTTTGTAGCATACGAGTACAAGCCAGCGGACACCAGATGGGAGTTTTATTTGTGTTAAATTGTGTGAAATATACCTAGCTTATGATATATGTTTTCTCAGATTAGATTTTAAGAGCCTTGCAGGTACGTTCTCTAAAAAATTGTCTGACTTAAATTAGTGTCTATAATGTTCAACTTTAAAATGGAAACTGCAATCGTTTTCAGTAAAATTTTTCCTGTTCTCAAAACCATGCCTCCATTGTTATTACCACCTTCTCATTGAGATAAAGTATTTACTTCTATTTTTTACTTTCGAAACGAATAATATTAAAACCCGGAGAATGAGATAGGTATTTAATTAATTTCAAACACGATCCATATACTTTTTGAGGAATAATTCGATTGATGAACAGGTACATGAACCTGAAAAAACAAAACACTCTTCGACGTTTTCCCTCGTATTATTTTCCAAAAGTGTATCCGTCAAGAATATTCTGCATCATTCACTATTTACAGTTGTTTTGTCCTTACAAATAATTTTTCATTGAATCTCAAAGTATGGAACTACCGGGAAATACCGATAAATATACTCGTGAAGATACGTTCAGCAACAACCAATTGACAAAATCACTAGCAACGACAAAATTGACCAGAACACCAACGTATTCTAATAACACCAAATTGCTCAGAAAGAAATACTTCATGTACTGTATGAAAGTATTCTACTGCTGTAAAAAGTTGTAGAGAAACATATGTTATAGATTTTTACGACAATCTGCACTATTCGTAGTCCTCAATATGCCATTTGAACTTATGATGTGTTAGTAAACATTACATCTTTCTTCAGGAATGATAGTCAATGTCACACAGGAGAACCACTAACGACTTTGTGTATATAAAACCTACGAAATGGGGTCTTAGCCCTTAGAAAAATTTGTTAAAATACTTAGTACTTTTGTACACAAATGTTTACCTTCATTATTTTTCAATTCGTATCTCCCTTGTTTCACTATGGAAACAAAATAAGTTGCCAACCTTTTTAAAATCTCCAAAGAATATATTAACAACAAAAAACTCTACGGCTTATTGACTTGCCAAACAGACAGGTTAAAAGTATACTTGTCGTCTACATTGGTTGCCTAATGAGAAGGTGCAAAATTCCTATTATTTAATTTTGAAACGTTACTAACGCTACGTTGATTTTTAAGAGGACGGTCATGTGTTTGTCATATAAGCGTACTGTTTCCTAGTAGCTGTTTGGGATGACTTACCCTGCCGCTTGGGAAAATTTATGATTGATTTTCGGATCTACTCAGCTCCTTCAACTCTCAGACTACTAAATTTGAAATTTCGAATCCCGTATCGTCTTGAAGCACCTCGAAAATTTCGTATAGACCTCTGATCGCATACGGCGTACATCGAGCGTAGCGAAGTTCTGCAGAAAGCTTCCCCTACATTGTGTAGGATTAACGCAACTTTTACCATCCGATATCCTGTAGAAGGTCCTAAATTTTTCTCAACTTTGATAGCGAGCTGCATCCATCGAAGTCTCAGTTGTAGTTTATTATTAGCTTACATGTATGACTTACCACTAATTTGAGATGCGTTTTATGTATCTAAAATAAGATACTGCTGTTTTATTTAAGGTAAATTTTATGTTATAATGCGGTAGAATAAGATTTGACATGTAAATTATCTTCAATTTTTGGTATGTATTTTAGCAACTAAGTCGCTGTGAAAAAAGTTTTGGAGCATATTCCCGTTAGTAGCACAGTAACTTTTTCAGCGTACTGTGATATGTGTATACTTTGTTTTCATCTGTAGAATTTTTTCGTTGGCCCTCGGCTAGACTTACTGGTACCACGCAGGTACATTTCTCAGGAAAACCTTATTGCGGTCATAGTTGCAAGCCTGGCCTACTCAAATGTAATAGTATGAATGTTATCTTAATAGAACTCCTTCATTAGTAATTTTTTTAATTTATCCTTGTCGCACAATTTTCTCCAACTGGGAATAAAAAACACAATGTAACCATAACTTGACTTAACAGCAGTGCCATTACATCAAAAAGAAAATCCCCAAAAACTAGTGTCTTCCCTATTGCACTTGAGAAATTTGTTTTTGTTATCTTTATCTCGCATTTTCTCACATTTTCAGGCGAGGAATGAAATGGCGATATCTCACACTTAGTGTATTAATCTAGTGACCTTATGGCAAACGTATTTTTTGTACCGTACCGAATAATTTGACTTTTGGGTGCGAACGCTTCTTATTTCAGTTTAAGACCCGCTCCCACCCCAATGAGCTACTGAGCGCTCAATAAACTTATGACATGTAAAATGAAATTTACCGGTAACAAACTTGTTGAAAATTAGCGACAATTGAGTCTGATGTAGTTATTCTTCATAAGCGTTTTTATTATGTGAAACATATTTGTAATTTTCAACTTGAAGCCATTTCTGTAGCCTCTTAAAATGTGAAGATAACTAATTCTTTCTTTCTAGACTTAGTTTTATCCAGTAACTTCTGTTGTTAAGTATCATAACCCTACTAAAATAGCAGTAAATAAAGCATATACTTTTTCTAAAAGGGTTTTCAACTGATTATTGTAGATGTATTTTATAGAACCATATGTTGAATACGAAATTTGGTAAAATCAGAGCTCTAAATAACGACATATTAATAACGAAACCAAATTATACATTACTGTATGAACAGATTATATACATAACTTTTGAATAATATAAAATTTGAAATACATATTTATTTTCCAGAAGAATGTATTTTTTGTTAGATTTATCTAATTATTACCTAATGCCATTGGAAGTTTTGTGTTCTTGTAATACTTTGCACTATTGACTACTATACCAATCATAAAAGTTGCCATATGGAGAAGATATTCAGTTGTGGCACAGTTTTTAAATTTGCTTATTGTTTTATTTTGCCTTATATACTTATTTAATTTTAATCAACAGTGCAACATCAGTAACAGAATGAATTAGATAAATCGCCGTTGATATTTATGAATTGTAAACAATCAAGTAAAATATCGATAAATTGACGATTAATATAAGCAATCTTCAACTGTTCAGCGACTTTCACTCTGATGATGCAAGCTGCAAGGTCTTGCGAAACGTTAGTGAATATGGATGCACAAACAGCAAAACGGCCAAATCTGCCTAAGTATCCTCGTTCTCAAGATACTCAAACAACACGAGCCACCAAAGAGCATGGCCATCGCTCGGGTTTTTGCTCGACTTCACAAGGTGCAAGGCACATTAAGCCAGAAAATGCTGGGTGTTCACATACAAATACTACGCGGTCTAAGCCGAAATTCTATGCTAAGGAGAATAATTGTTAATTGTTATTACAGGTTTCATATTGCTAAACGTTTTCAAAGCTTAACAGATTTTCCAAGAAAAGCGTTTAAAGGGGGTTCGATTTTTTGCCGAACAAACGTTACATTTAATTAACCGCCGTAATATCTTCAACACATTTTATTAGTCGAAGACTAAGCTCCTTGGCCATTCCTAGCTCCGATGCAGGAAAACGCATATTCGCCATCTTAATAGTTTCGCATTTGGTTTAAATGGTTGGAGTTTTTTAATTAAACTGTTGCTAGTGGCGCTTTTTCGCAAACCTCATCTATATGTGAGGCTCTACCTCGTTTAAATTCATCAAACTGCGGAAACTGCCGCTCCAGATAAAATCGAGCCGGCACAAAAAGCTAAAAAGTTCATGAAATCGATTTTATAATTACCCGCCGTTTGAGGTAATTTACGAAGCTGTTATGGAGCCGCTGCTTAAACGTGCTAGCAGACGACGCACATACGGGTATTTGAACGATCCACGCGGCCAAAAGTCAAATTTATAAAATGCAAACCAGTAAAAAACGACTACCTGAGATGCGGGACAGGTTAGAGAACAATACCCAACCCCTCCCGCCTTCTCACCGTGCATGCCACGCTTCCACGGGCAGTCGGAATTTGATCGTCCCGCATGGTGTATGTGTTTGTTCTCGTGGCGTTCGTTTGCAACAAAGACTTCAACAGTGAATATTTGTTATTTTGCGTTTATTTTGGAAGAAAAAAGTTATGGATCCTGATAAAGCAGGTAATTATCTACCAATTTAAATATAATTTGGATAATTTTTGTAATTGGAAAGATTCGTTTTAGTATATTGAAAGTCACGCGTAATATGGAATATTTTTTAGCTATAATTTGTGTTTAAAAAGGAATATGTTATACTACCAAGTTAGATCCTGTCATAATTCTTGATATAATCGAAAGTTTAAAGCTTTGAGTACTAACTAATCCAAAAATTTGCCGCGGAAAGTCGCGGATAAGTACCTAATTTTTTTTTTTAAGAAAACATAAAAGTCTTTATTTATGTTAAGTGAATTTTTAAGCAAAGTCTTTTTTGTTTTAGGTTCACAAAGAACCTCGGGAGCAAGAACTGTGACCCGTAAATACTTGTTCGACCGCATGCAGAGCTTTAATTTGCCTAATTTGGAAGAAAAACTGACTTTCTTGAATGAGGAACTTCTGTCATGCGGAGCGTACTCAGAAGAGCAAATTAAGACCTTTAAATCCACCTTTTCTCACTTTAAAAGCCAATTAAGACGAAGGTGGCCAAAGGCTCATAAGAAGGAAGACGTGTTTCGCAAATACAATGATTCATGGCTTGAAGGAACTATTGAGATTCCCGCTGTTGCACAAAATCGGCCAGGCCGTCCACGTAAGTTATTTGGAGATTCAAGTGAAAGAACAAAAAGGAGGAAAACTGAGGAGATTCGGTCTAATGTAGAAGAAGACGTGATTGTTCATGCTGCTCAGATTGAGTTGCGGAAAAGTGGAAAACGAAATGCTTCCGATATATTAAAAGAAATCACCAGTACTAGTCCGACACGTGCAACAAAATATAAGAGGGCATTTTCTGAAACAAGAAAAGAAGAAACTTGCCCTCTTACACCATTGCAAGCATTGGCAATGTTTGTAGAAGCTGATTTAACTCGTCGACAGTACGAAATAATTAGAAATACCAACAAAAAGTTCTTCCCTTGTTACAGCCTTTTACAAAAGACAAAACAAGAATGTTACCCACCGCCAGAGGCATGCAAAGTAACAAGTACCTGCGCTGAAAGCGACTTACAATCTTTGGTTGATCTAACCGTAAGGCGCCTGTCAACCTCCATAGAAGAAGTCCTGATGACATTAAATGAGAAAGAACGAGATAGCCTAAAGATAATATGTAAATGGGGTTGTGACGGATCTCAGCAATCTAAGTACAAACAAAAATTTGAAAATGATGCTGACTCAGATGCTAATATATTTCAGAGCTGTTTCGTCCCTCTACGATTGGTTTGTGGCCAAGATGAAAAAAAAATTGTATGGGACAACCCAACACCCTCTTCTCCACGATATTGCCGGCCAATCAGGTTCCGTTTCGTAAAAGAGAGTACCGACATAACGGAAGAAGAAATTAATTACGTCAAAAACTCTACTGATTCACTAAAGGCAACAGAGGTTGATTTAAATGGCGAAAAATTTTTAGTGAAACAATCATTCATCATGACAATGGTAGACGGTAAAGTCTGCAATGCTGCCACAGGCACGAAATCCACAAGCCGGTGCTACATATGCGGTGCGACTTCTAAGGATTTCAACCGATTAGATGTTAAAAAAGAGATAAATCCTGAAGCTATCGAGTTTGGGCTTTCGGTTCTACATGCGAGAATTCGTCTTTTCGAAAGCATTCTCCACTTGGCGTATAAATTGTCTGTAAAAAAATACAAAGAGAGGAAAACAGAAGCCGAAAAAAAGATCGAAAATGAAAAGAAACTGGAAATTCAAGCCAGATTTCGAAAAGAAACTGGTTTGATAGTAGATATGCCAAAGGCAAATTTCGGCAATACTAATGACGGCAACACCAGCAGAAGATTTTTTGAAGATCCTCAGCTAGCTTCTGATATAACGGGCATTAGTCATGAACTAATATACAGATTAAAAGTCATACTAGAAACGATTTCGAGTGGACATATAATCGATCCTGAAAAATACGACAAATATGCACTAGATACTGCTCGCTTATATGTCGATCTATACCCTTGGCACCCTATGACACCAACAATGCACAAAATCCTTATCCATGGTGCAATTATAATAAAAAATGCATTGTTACCCATTGGGCAGCTTTCCGAAGAGGCCGCAGAAGCGCGTAATAAGCATTTCAGGTTATACCGCCAAGACTTCGCTCGAAAATTTTCTAGAGAAAACTGCAACAGAGACATTTTTAACCGGCTTCTTTTGACTTCGGACCCTCTGTTAAGTAGCATGAGAAGTGTAAAAAGTAGAAAACTTAATTCTTTCTTGCCAGAAACAATTGCTCTACTTATGCCTGCAAATCCGAATGAACCTGGTCATTCTTCAGAAAGCGAAGATGAACATTTGTCTGAAAAATTATAGATTTTTTTATGTTTTCTT
This sequence comes from Agriotes lineatus, assembly GCA_940337035.1. NCBI lineage: Eukaryota > Metazoa > Arthropoda > Insecta > Coleoptera > Elateridae > Agriotes > Agriotes lineatus. The sequence continues at coordinate 31,390 of CALNHX010007165.1, forward strand.
TTTGTTTTGAATAAATACGTCTCGATTTAATATTAAAACCTTTGTTTCATTTACTACTGTCGTTTAGAACCAATATCGAACATAAAATAATTTTGGCCGCGTAGATCGTTCAAATACCCGTATGTGCGACGTTGCCAATTTTCTACTAATGGAGAAACTCCAAAATGGGCCGTAGCAATTTGTCATTTTTTGATTGGTGCATATATCTGCATAGAAGTTGTTCACGGATGTTGGTATCCGATCCATATATTACACGGCCTACAGGCGCTATATTTTATGGGGAACTCTAGGAAAACGCAATATTTCACCGAGAGCGAGTCTGAAACGCTACGTATATAAGCTTTTGGGTGATCCACTTGAATTAATCGATATGACTGCGGATAAATGTTATATTTTATATACTAGCAGAGCAACATTGAACTTCTAAATGGAAGTATAAATGCCGTTGAAATTCGTTTCATGATTGATTATGTAAATGAGAATAAAACTTGAATACCTACTGTCGTCGTATTTTAGGTTTCGTGCTAATAGCACTTTTATGGTTATGCACAAAACGAATCCACGATGTGCATTTGCCGTTCCGCACCCCATGGTTGTAATAAAAAATATGTAGCTTTTAAATACTTATTTTTTAAATTTTTTCGAAGTCCTAACCCAAACTTTTTGTGTCAGCCGTAGATAATTCTAAACAGTGTCCTGCATATAAAACACACTTAAATTCTCTAAGTTAGAATTATTATGTCCACCAAAATAATTTTCTGCTATGGTGAGATACTAGTTCGAATGGTGAGAATTTAGTTAGTCAACTGTAATGTCGCATCTTGATACAGAATTCAGGACATTTTAAGTGTTCGATTTAAATACTTTAAAAGCCACTGTCTCAATCTAGCAAATTAAATGTCAGTACAAGACAATACAGTGTGTTTCAGGAGGAAAAGAAAATAGTTTGGTGATGTATTCACAATGTCAAGATAAGAGAAATAAACCAATACCGATTCTCAATTATTAATTGTTCTAAAGTTTTCTAAATTAAATTTGCTATTGAATAGTAAAAAATTGAAAAATTGTATATGAAAAGGTAACAGCGGAAACAGTTGGAAATAGTAAATGTTTGATAAAACTAATTCGCGATTTTTTATTTTAATCTTTAAATTTTGTACTTCGCTTTGTACTATTGGAGTCATATGGAGTATGTCGGCATGATTCATTGATTGTTACTGCAAAGGTAGTGATGTTTATGAAGTTGGAAACATCGCTTTTCAAGTTGAGGACTTCCTGTTAGAAAGGTGTTTCAAAAAGTACGCGCAAGAGTCGGGGAAACTGTAATGTTTCCCAGTGCAAAATAGAGCATGGCCTGGACGTGAAAGAAGATATTCTCAATATCATCCAGAAGAACCTGCACACAAGTAAGAGGCGGATTGCAACCCCGGTAGCGATAGGCAAAAGGAATTTTCTCAATTTGGAATATTTTCAAAATGGGAATTTTCCCGGGAATATTCCTTCAAGGTTAAATAAATTTCCGTTACAGGGAATTTTTTTTTGCTAGTTTATTCACCCCGGTTGTCGTCGACGTCAACAACGCGAGTTGACGCGAGTACTTATTTTGACTTTGTCCGGATATTAGCCTGCAACAGTTTAGTTTTTGAGGGTCTCAAATAATGTTAGATGTAAAATAGCGTTATTTGGTGACCGTAAACAAATAAAACAAGTTGTGTCGTGTCGTAATAGTAACATTCGTAACAAGTGCAACCTACTAACAATTAACAATTCTAACAAACAAAAATGGGAAGAAAATGTGCTGAAATTAGGAAGTGTTTTAATATCAAAAATAAGATGGCTGAATGCAAATTTAAGACTGTTTATAAAGTGTTAAATGCTACTAAACTGTAAAGGCACATAGAAAGATGTTTTAAATGCCCTTCAGAAATAAGAAATTATTTTTCAAAAACGTGTGTGCAATCAGCAGAAAAAGTGGTTCTAGTACCGCCTATAGAAGAAAAAATGGACCAAGCCCAAACTGCCCAAACGAAAACTGCTTCTAAAAGTTCTTCAAGCTCAACATTCATGAATCAAGCGCACGGCCGTAAAGTTTCTACACCGATGAACTCTTTTTTGGATTCCATGACTACAACAGAACAGGTGGAAGTAGTTATTGTAATCCAGGATGCAGGTAATCTTAAATTGGTAATTTTTTGCAGGTTCAAATTGATGAGGATTTGGCTCGGGCAATTTTTGTCTCTGGTACACCATTTTCTATCGTAGAACATCCATTATGGATAGTATTTAGAAGTATTTAAAAAATTACGTCCATCATATAAACTGCCAAGTAGATGGAAACTATCAAGTATATACAAATAGATAGAGAATATAATACAGTTCAATCAAGTGTAAATAACTTGCTAGATGAGTCAAAAAATCTAAATCTGCAGTTGGATGGGTAGAGTAATATTCGAAATGAGAGAATTTTAAATTTCCTTGTTACAACTCCAATCCCTGTGTTTGTTAAATTTGTTAATACAAAGGATAATCGCCATACCGGGGAATATTTAGCAAACGAGATTGACACAGTATTAATACAGTACAACGTCGAAAAATTTGTTGTCTTAATTGGCGATAATGCCTCAAATATCCAAAGGGCATTCTCCATATTAAAGGAACGTTATCCACACATAATCCCATTAGGGTGCATTGCGCATACTTTGCATTTGTTATGTGGGGATATTTTAAAATTAGAATCTGTCATTAAATTCACTAACCAAGTGACAAACATAATTAAATAAATACGAAGTTCACAGGTACTTAGTGCCATTCTCGAAAACATTCAAAAAGAGAAATATTGTCATATATCTCTTAAACTCTCATGTAAAACCAGATGGGGCAGTCACCTCAGCTGCCTAAAAAGTATGCTGTTATGTAAGCCTTCTTTACAATCTTTGGCTATGAATGAAGCTGCGGCTGAAATATTTGGGAAATTAGTGAAACATACTCTTCTAGACGATGATGTGTTTTGAACAAGAGTGACCAATTTTCATAATTTGTTAAAACCTATTTGCCAATGGATTGTACAATTAGAAACCGATGAACCAATTATACACAGAGCTTATGAAGCATTTGCAAACATAGATCGGTGCTTAACTGAAGAACTACCACGATCATTGTTGACAAAGGTAGAGGAAAACAAAGTCCTAAGTTCATTTATTGAAAGAAAGAAAAAAACCATAGGACCCATTCACTATGCAGCAGACATCCTCAACCCAGCTTCTCAAGGTCACAGGTTGACAGAGGAAGATATTATTGATGGAACCGAGTTTATTGATTTTGTAGCTTCACAGATGAATCACATTGATGATACCCAAGCTATTATAGAATTTGCAGAATACAGATCCAAAAGTTCCGGAATGTGGGCCAAAGATTTTCTATGGAAAAGTATTGACAAATTGTCTCCACTAATCTGGTGGAAAGGAATGTGCAGTACCACCCATTTAAGCGATTTGGCAACTAAGATATTGTCTGCTCCAATTTCATCTGCGGTTACTGAACGTTCTTTCAGCTGTTTCAGCTGGATTCACTTAAAAAGACGAAATAGGTTAACTTGCAATCAGGCAGGAAAGTTAACATACATCTCGCATAACTGGAAGTTATTCAAAAACAACCAAACAGAACAATCCGAGCAAGAGCAGTGTTCATCATCATCATCAGCGCCAAAGAAATTGAAACTCACTGTTTTGACTGCTGAACCAGCAGAAGAAGTTTCAATTTCTGATTCAGAAACGTCATCAGATAGTGATGACGATGATGAAGAAATTGAGAAGCTAAGTGAGAGTGAGGATGACTTTACTGAAACTTAAAATGAAGAGAATGACGATAACATGTAATAAAATTTTTTTACATAACTGGTTTACGCATTTGTACCTTATTTTTATGTATGAGTATGTTACGTTTTACGTTGTTTGTTGTGTTTGTGTATGTTATGTTTATTTACTTTACTTTAAGTTTGGATCAGAAGCTTAATTTATTTTTCCTTTTTTACATATTGTGGGTATGTGAATGTGAGCATGTGTCCATCAGTCCTTCCTTATCCTTATAAGTGTAAAATCTCACATCAACATACCTATGAACTTTTTGGTTTTGTTTTAGTTGTTTTGTTTCTGAATTTTTGTATCTATTTAATGATCTCAATAGTCAATATCAAAGTTAATTATCTAAAACTACCTAGATTTGTATTATTTCTTTTATTTTGTCTTATTTTTTTTCAGCTTTGAATAAATACAGCTGTTGACTTACAAAAAGTTGTTTTATTGCACATTGTTCACATTACTTTACAACCTCTACTCTCTACGCATTATATAAATAGGGGTTTTCAATTAAAACTGAAAATTCCCGGAAAATTCCCATTTTGGAAACATTCTTAGGAATATTTCCAAGGAATATTCCCAAAAAATAAATTTCGGGAAATTTACCATAGCCAACTTCAAATTGTACATACAGTAGTTTGCAGGACTTTAAAGAAAATGATTTGCAGTATTTCCACATCCAACCAGTACAAAATATTCAAGACGGTGATTATACCTGAAGGATGTCAATAGATGCATCAGTATTGAAGATTGCACAAATACATTTTATTTAGCGATGAAGCTCAGTTCACTCGAGATGGAGTTAACAATTGCACAATAAACATCGATGGTGAGGCGAAAATCTGCATGCTACGTTTGAACGAAGCTTCCAGCTGTATCTACGATCAATGGTTCAATTAGGATGGAAGTCTTACTGGAGAACAATATTTGCAATTTCTGGAAGGCCACTTGACAGAAATTTTGGATGATGTACTATTGAAGGTTCAACAGCACATGTACGAAAGAGCCAAAGTTGTTTGCTCTAATGATAACATTTTCAAAAAAGAGAAAGAATTTATTATTAATGTTTTACAAGATAATGGCTATCCAGAGACTCTTGTTCGGAACATTTTCAATGCACGAAGCAATGCCACACACATACAAAGGAATGACACTCAAAAATATAATACTCTAACTATACCATATATTCCAGGCATATCTGACAAAATTAGACGAATTGGAAATAGATTCAATGTTAGGACGGTATTCAAAACGATGAATACTTTGCGGTCAGTTCTTACAAAAACTAAACCGTTCAACGAAGAACAACATTCAAGGAATTGTATATATAGTATTCCCTGTGAATGCGGGAAATATTATATCGGTGAAACATCCAGACCTTTAGCAGTTAGAGTTAAAGAACATAAAAATATGATGAAAACGTATCAGTTTAATAAGTCTAAGCTGGCAGAACATGCTTGGGATGAAAACCATAAAATACAATGGCACAACACGAAGATCTTGTCTAAAGAATCGATGTCAACTAGGCGAAAGATTAAGGAAACGGCATATATTTTACTTAACGAAGAAAAATGCGTATCGTCTTTCTCAATATTTTTAGACAATAGTTGGCTATCGATTCTTAAAGATGAGATCAAGTAGGTATAGATATCAACAAACGTCAATGTCAAGCAATTCATTGGAGGTTCTTGTTCGCTTTAATTGTTATTCGTTGATAACGAGGGCAGATTGTCCCTCGAAACGTTTAAATTGTTAAGGATATTTACAGCTAAATATTTTTTTAAAAATATTTATCTTCAAATGAAAGAATTGGTTAAAACATTTCTTGTAGAAATATATTTCAACACATTAGTGTCTTCTTCAGCTACCTATGTATAAATTGTATTTAAAGGCATGTGAAACAAGTTTGATTGTTGAGAAATTATTTACATACAACCTACAGCATTGACTTGACAACGCTGCTAAAAAAAATTCTGCAGTTTTGTTTTTAAGAAGCGACAGAAATATGGGAGTTGCCATTTAAAAATACACTTACACCTCTCCCTTTGCACAACCAAAACAAAGTTTAGAAGTTTTATACGTATGTAAACTATTTTTCTATTAAGGTAGTTATCTAGGCTGGAAAAATGCTGACTCAATCGGTATATTTCTGTGTGTAACGAGTTATTTTCAAAATTTTTTTAAAATAATCAACAGAAATTCAAATTTTATCTATTAGGTACTTGGTCTTACAATGTTTTTATAATAATATTGGAACATATAACAATATACATTGTTGTTTTGCGGTAAATACAAACATTCCATTATCCAAGTATTTACGTTTGAAGTTCATAATAATTCATGTCGATAATAAAGGGACTTTGGAATACACCTTTAATCTGCCTTGTCATTGTGTATATTTCTTTTAGTTTAAGGTGAATTCAGTGCATGTGGGAGTTGAGAATTCCAGAAAAAGATATTTAGGACGCAATTCGATGGCAGAGGTCAAATCCAAAGGAAGAAGAGATCAGGCTCGAGCCCTCTGAGGGCTGCAATGTCGGGGAGGAATGATATTCGTTTAGTAATAAACATTCTCATAAGTAAGCAATATAAAAACCAATATAATAAAACAGCTAAAAGCATTGAACAACCCAACCAGTTTGATGATTTAGATGAGCTCACTTTAACTTCTGATACCAGTTTGGACAAGATCGTTATAAAGCTATGGGGAGAAACGAAACCAAACAAAACGAAGCTGGTTAACTGCAAATATAAGTACTGTCGATTAAGAATGTATTTATCTACACTCTATAATATTGCCTGAGAAGTTAGAAAGAAGAAATAGAGTAAATAGCAGTATTTCAAACAAAAGCAAACGAAAGCACAAATAGTGGGATAAAACGCAACAATGACATAAAAGCAGCACGTGACCAATACTGTACACTAAATTTTAAAAATCTGTAAAAGGGCTTTACAAGGAACTTCTCTTGCAAGTGCAAGTTTTGTTACTAAAATTTTTTAAATCATTAAAGGAAAAAAGAATATTTTTTAAGATGTTCACCCTGTATATATTTGACTCAGATTCACTGGGCTTCATGCCAGGTAGACATTGACATATAATAGGCATGCAAAATATTGTCTTCCTCCAACAAATAGTGTTTGAGTTTCGGGAACAGACAGACCTCTGTCTGTCTGTCTGTTCCCGAAACTCAAAGTGATACAAACAGGCACTCTGAAACGTGAAGATCTGAAGAAATCTCGGAAGGTAATGATTTTTTTACGATTACAATACTTTCTTCGTTTTTTAGGCGAGGGAAGTAAAAATACTAAGAGTTATAGCGTTGTATACCATGAAATTGTGAGAAAACGCTTAACGAAATTTTTCAGATAAAGAGACAAAGCAAATGTTTCGGTAATGTATCACAGAAAGTGTAAAACTTAGTTATTACTTAGTACTTATTAACAGCAGTAATAAGGTTGCAAGATTAAGAAAGCAAATTACAGTATAGAAGATATCACTTGTTAAACATTCCACATGGAATCGAGTCCGTTGAAACGAGTAAGGGTAATTGTTGGGAATAAATGAAATGCGAAATTAGACGACAATGTGAAGGTACCGGAAAATTATAAAGAATTGAAGCACTTACGAAGGTTACAAATTTACGTTTATCTCAGAGGAGCAATTTAAATGTCTCCATAACAGCATCATGGCAATTTAAAATTTCCAATGTTAGTATCCGTTTCCGATAAACACTCAGGAATTCATAAAACTCGGCTAAAGCATTTTACGAATATTCGGCGTTATATGAAGAGAACTCCTAGAATAAAAAACAAATCCATCAGCTTAGTGACCTAGAGAAATACAATATTAAGAACACAAATTTAGTTATAGCTAGTATATGGAAAAAATAATCTTTAATTAATGTTGGTTTTTGTAACACAGTATTTATTTAGGTAACAATTACATTGTTCGCACTATTCAGAATGTTAAAAGACAATGTTTTGAAATGGTTTCAAAATTATTTAGTACATATATATCAAAAAACTAAAATGAATTAGTTTACATTAATAGGAAAGGAAATAAATAGTGAAGTCCCTCAAGGAAGTATTTTGGGACTACTATTTTATTTTGTTTATATGAAATATCATCCATATGATCTATTGAACTTAATTGCAGACGATACATTATTGCTTACTTGCAATGCAAATTTACGAGAAGCAGTTGACTCTATGAATAGAAAATTGGTTACTATTAGTAATTACTCACTGTTAAATAACAGAATTTATATACTTATGTATTCTTCCAGATATTTTACTTCAATTTGAAAATAATTACAATTATACAAGAGACAAATTTGTAAAAAAAATTCTTTTTAATGGAACGATGTGAATAATTCTGAGATGTAACAAATATACATGCTGAATGCATTACTAATTGAAAAATACATATACTGCTATGAACATATCTTAGTACATAGCCTTCTATTTCGAACAATAATAATTAGTAATTAATAACTTGGCTAACAAAATAGATAATCATTATAAGAATGTCCAGTAAATGTAACTTGAATTTCAGTTTTGTTAAAAAATAGCGTAGGCCTTGAAAATAATTGGTAAAATGACGATTTTAGAATAGCTTTGACTTTGTTTAAAAACAAATTAAAATTAGAGCAGGCTTGGCATTTCATGCAACAGAAAGTAAACTGTAAACAAACAAATTGATGGTGGATTCTTCAATAGGTTTGGTTGTGTTTTTACAAAGCTGCCTCAAAATAAGTTATTTCTGTGTGTTAATAAATACCCAAGTTAACTAAAAGTAGTGTTTCATTGAGTGAGTGTGTCCTGAGTTATGTGTGGAAGTTTTTCCTTGCATTGGGCTTCCGCACAGGTAAACATGAAGCGTCGAATTGGTCCAGTGGCAGCGGTGGTATTTGTATACTATTCTACGGAGGTCCAGCCAGTTTTATAAATTCGTGTACGAGTGTATAAGCAAGCAGCGTACGTGTAGTGCAGAGGAGCCCTAGATTTGTAGCCCCAGCTTCAAAGGAATCGATTCAAGAAGTGTCCGAGAGTTGCAGCCGATTACCAAGTGAGTCCGAGGGCAGATTTGAGCTTTGCCTGCAACGGCGAGTAGTCCGGAGCATCGTGGCAGTTCCAGCGAGAGGCAGATAGCCCCATTTTCAACAGAGAAGCCATCAAAAGGGTTAGATTTGCCATCTAAAAGTGTTCGTTCTGTGATAGTGCTTCGTTAGCGTCGCTTTAGCGCGTCACTTCCGGTACGTGGCGTGAGTAAAAGTGTTTTTTGGAATACTCACGTTTGATAATTATCGCATAGCAACAGCGTTAATTGAGTGTACATCAAGGATTTAATTAAAATTCTGAGCTTTTTTATGTACTTTCGAGGCTAGAAAGCTATTTTGATTTTGTGTAGGTCCCATCAGTTAAAACAACCCACTTGTCTTATCCCATTAGCAAAATAACGGTATATAGAGCGCTTACAATAAAATGTTTAATTTAAAATAGGACCTGACATAATTAATGAGAGCGAAAGCAAGTTAATAGTAGTTTTAATTAATTTGGATTTAGCGCCCCAACTCTAGAGGTAGAGCGATTTAATTATGAATAAATAAGTTTAGAATAAAAATACTAGCCGAGAAAATGACAAGTAGTGGAAAGACTTAGGGCCAATTTATTTAAAAATTTATTATACCTAACGCCATTGAAAGTATAACAATACATATGTGCAAAATATGACATTTAGCTACAAAATTATTAATGGCTATTTACTCAAATATGAAAAAATGTATTACGTATAACAAAGAAAGACATGAACACAGTACAAAAGAAGCAAATTAATTGTATGTACCCAAATATACGTTAGATATTAAGAAAAAATATAATCGCGAATGGTTTTGCAATGTAGACCGAAACATAGAAGACGTAAAAACTGTATATGCTTTTAAGAAATTATTAGTTGAAAATGTTTTTAAAATGTTAGTATTAAATTAAAGTCGAAATTCTTTACTTTATTTGCCTATATTGATATGTTTGTTTTTATTTTTACATTGGAATAATTATATTATAATACATTGTTGTACTGAGTATTTCAAATAAAGTAATTAAAGTTATTGTTATTATTATTCAAAGAAAGCAGATGTCCGAGTTGCAGAATTTAGTGCTGGACAATATTCTATTCTTGTTTTTGCTTGTGCTTTTTTTAATATTTCCATGTTTTCTTTTTGCTCTGAATGCTATCTTGGATATTTAATGCGTTGAATATCTTGTTTATTTGATTTCGGTGGTGTGCAACATTATTGTAGTTTATGGATCACGACTAATAAATTGGTTACTCCAAGTTTTCATGCATATGTATTTGGACAATATTATAAATTGTGTTTTTTATAATACCTGCTATGAGCGCACGTCTGGAAATGTTGTTGGTAAATGTTTTTGTTTACTGTTTTCAGTAAGTTTTGTCTAAGACAGTACCGTGTTGCTTAAATACTACGTAAACTAAAAATACAAACACCAATAAGCTAGGTAAGCTTAACGTTCGAAAGAAGACTATAAAAATGCTACTGGCCTGCTACATTATTGAACTAAAATACGAGCAGTTGTGTTATTTTACTTCTTAATACTATGTCGATGTGTCACAAGATCCGCTGGGTTTCTAGAAGATTACTAATGTCTGTGACTTATTTGATAATATTAATAAACATAAATTACATGATTACCAGGCAATTTTCAAATTTGACTTTTTATATAAATAATATGTGGCTATAGAAATAGAACAACTGTTACTTTAAATGTGTTCATTTTCGGCATTTAAACAATTGTACGAAAAAATAGCTTTATTTTGGAAAAACACTCAACGCCATTGTTAAAATAGTGAGCACAAAGAAATGGCGCACTAATGCGCACGTTCCCTTTGACCAATAATTAAATTAATCGCGAAAGTTTCCAAAACTGGAAAAGCTTTTAGCGAACGACGACTCACAGAGGCGAGGAGTATCTTGGATTTGAATCATTAGCCTTCCACGTCCAGGTCATCGGTGGGCCTGGGTTTATTTCACTGCATTCCCCACTTTTAATATATTACGTGCAGAATGCTCAGAGAATCTTAGCAGTCGCCGTTGACATTTAAGTGCTTTACAAGTAGATACTACATTTAAATTGTTAATTTAAAACGAGTGCAAGCTTCACACAAGCCTTCTCAGCAATTAAAACTCGTTTTGGGAGCGCGGATTAAAACGACCGCTGTTACTAACTGAATGAAACATCGACGTTTTGACATCAAATACATGCATACACTCGAAAAATCATAAAACAAGGGGGCGACCACCAGGGACTGGCCCAGGTGAAAACGCTGAAACTTTTAAACTGTTGTAGAAGAAACCACATAAGCCTCAACGTCCTTGGAAATTTGTTCGAAGGGTTAGGTCCTGGCGGACTACGGTTTGAATGTTCCTTAGCGTTGCTGTAGGTACTTCTCATTTCAGTCGTTCTACAGTAAGTGTTTTAGAAACGGCATATTCAAACGTAGTTGAAAATTGCGAATCTACTAATTTAGTAGATTTTATTTGAAGATGTAAGTGCATAGAATCCCTACACCGGAAGAACTGTATTACTGTTGAATGCTATTAGATCATAATATTGGAAATTTGTTGTAAATACAGTGACAGAAAATTAAATTTTAGATAGTCAAGAAAAAAGAGTTAAAAACACGAAAATGTATATAAAAAATCTGTAATGGGCTTTACACGGAACTTGCCTCGCAAGTGCAGCCTGCATCGATCTTTATACAATGCTGTGTGCAATGATTGCGGTGCGCGACGATTGCTGCGCATTTCTATCGCTTTTACAATGTTCATATTATATCTGTTAGGTCCTATTTTCGTCAAGGATAGCAGCCGGCGCTATGTGCAAATTATTATTTTTGTCTATTCCTGAGTTAAAGTTAAAATAGACAACATTTTATTTTTGAAGGTGCGCACTCTGACAGACTTAGCGACAGACAGACCGACAGATAAACAGACAGAAAGACGAAATTGAAAAAAAACATGTTTTTCGTCATCTAGGAACCCTGAAACGTAAAGATCTCAAGACATTTTGGAAGGTGATTTTTTCACTATTTACTACGTCTTTTAGAAGATGCAAATAAAAGTAAAAATCTGTGACGGGTTCTACACAGAACATTCCTCACAAGAGCGGCGCGCAAAGATAGCTATACATTTCTGTTTCTTTTACAATGTTCACCCTGTATTTGTTAGTCCCCATTTTTGTCAGCCTGAGCTATGTGCAAATTATTACTTTTGTCTAAAGTTAAAATAGACAGACAGACAAACAGACCGACGGATAAACATCCAGACAGACGGAATTGAGAAAACATGTTTTTCGTCATCTAGGAACCATAAAACGTGAAGATCTGAAGAAGGAAGGTTATTTTTTCACTATTTCAATCATTTTTTCGTCTTTAAGAAAGGGGAGTAATACAATTCTAATCGTCTCGTTCGCTGATAAGCATATATATGTTTACGCAACGATATAATAGAAGAATAACATAGAAAAGTCCAAACCAACGTTTCAGGTACTTCTATACTGTATCGATAATATGAAAATTAATTTTTTTCAACCTTCGATTCAGTAGGAATGAAAAATCAGAATGTATATGAAACATTTATTGCAGCTAAATTTCTATATAATCGCCATTTTTATATAGGCACTTATCACATAGTGGCATGAGCTTTTCTACGCCCTCCTTATATAAGGTTGCTGCCTGTTCACCTAACCAACTGTTTAAATTGGTTTTCAAAGTCTTCTTTAAACTTTCTGCACCATTCTCGCACACAGTCGTCTCTCATAAACTGTACTCATCTGAAGATGAATTTTGGCTGCATTATGCCTTCTGGTGTCTATATCTTCAGCCTGAAGAAAGCAAATTACCGCTTATTGACCCTACTAAGTGAAACTTTCGCGCCCTAAGCCATAGACTCTCAAGGGCATAATGCAGGAAAAATTCATAGTCAGATGAACACAGTTTATAAGGGACGACTATGTTGCGAGAATGGTGCCGACAGTTTAAAGAAGAAGCTGAAAATCAACGTGAACGGTTTGCTCAGTGAACTGGCGGCAACCTTCCTTGAAGAGGGCATAGAAAAGCACTGTGTTATAAGTGCCGTTATCGAAATGTAGATTATGTAGAAATGTAGCTGAGAGTTGAACTTACATTTTCTATACAATGAAAATGTTATATTCATTCTTGTTTTTTCCGCATTGAATTGGAGGTTGATAAGGAAAAATAACCTTCGTATGTTTGGTAGAATAAATAACATTCAACATAATAGGCATGCTTTAAATTTTTCGAAATTCGCTGTTTTATCTATTTAGGAAATGTAATTATTGATTCTACTGATAATTTTATTTGCGCCACTCGAATGTTGAAGACTAAGACAAGCTATATCCTAGCTGAAACCCATTTATAACGATAAGTAGTATATTAATGGAAGAAGTTTCAGCATTTCCATCGTTTATTAAAGAAAACGGCATGCATCGTTCGACGGAATTTTAACTCTTTGAGGATTAATGAGCGAGCTTGCCATGTGGATTTTAATGTAATGCATTATGAGCTATGCAGTTCTTAGATTGAACTTCTACTGTTCTTTTGGTGTTAGCTGATATTTATGAATCGGGACTATACTTTCACAGTTTCTGTTGCATATTTAAACATATAAAGATGATATTCATAAACTCATTTATCTACTATAGAGAATATCTTTATGGAAAGGCTACGAGAGTAGTTGAATAAGGTCGAAGATATTCCTGAACCTATGAGAGCTATATAAATACTGTGTCTATAAAAGTTGTAGGTACGAAAGTGGTGTACATTACTAAAATAATTTTTATTATACAGGGGGTCTCAAAAAAGTGGCGAATCAAACTTTTTTTAAATGGAATGCCCTATAGTTAGGCAGTTTAAAAGTTTTATATTGAAATGATAATCACTTTCATATAAGTCTAACATCAACTGTTTTGGAGATATTAACGATTTTATGCAAAAAATGATAAAAAATAGGTATCTGCTGTGAGTAACAGAAAACAGTTGAATAAAGAAAAACGTTACCAAACAATGATAGTTTGCGTGAATTACCTTTAGACTGTTTTCAGATATGCGTATTTTAGCATAAAGAGCAATTTAAGTCTCCTAAGATGTTTTATTTCAAGGGATAACAAGCAAACGGCATTACGTATTATGCAAATTTAAATACTTGCAACTCTTGAAGCACGACAAGGTAGCAGGTTTACAAAATACCAATTCAGTCTCTGTTGAAACCAGAAATAACAATTACGAAAAAACGAAAAAAGCAGGAGACAATTAAATCTGAAAAGCGATTAAATTTAGGGCTAAGGTATGAAATATCAAAAGAAAGCTCAATAATAGTATATTGTTTTATTACGATTAAAAGTGGCACGGTGTTTAACGAGCAATTTTGTTTGCATTTGCAAGGCGAAGCGCAGCGCAGCCGGGCAAACCCAAAAATTGCAAATCAGAGTCACTCTTAATCCGAATAATACATACTATTTTTTCCGCAACTTAGAAAAGTACAAAATATTATATAATATCCACAGCCGACCAAATGGAAGTGACTTTTAGTTCATAGGAAGTAAAAATACTTTTAATACTAGGAACTAAAAGTGTTACATAGCAATATACACTTTTTGTGTCAGTAAGAGAAACGTCAACTTCAATGACAGGTTTTGGTGTTAAAAGTAATGACTTTTAAGACGGTTGCTGAAAAAAACACTTTTCAAAAATACAGAGATATACAGGGTGTTCCATTTAAACAAATCGAAATAATTATATTTGCAAATTATCAGCTCTCTCTATAGCTTTAAGACTCAGAGAACGCAAAGAGAAATAATTGGATATTTAACGCAATTACGTATAGGACCTTGGTGTATTCGCTTTTTTTAAATCTGATTTTATTTGATCATGGAATTAATTAATTTCTATATTTCTCGTTTTTTGTTTATTATTTCTTGTATCGACAATGACTAGATTTATATTTTCTAAACCTGTTTTATGCTTTGTTTGGAGAGCTCAAGTGTCTAGATGATTATTTTAGCAGAGTTTGATATCCCTTGAAATAAGGAATCTTAGGGATCTTAAATTGTTATTATGCTAAAATACCTATATCCGAACAACAGTTAAATTTAGGGGTATGAAGTAATCTGTAAAAAACTCATTAAAAAGGTTTTTCAAAAACATAAAAATTTACAGAGCGCTCCATTAAAAAAAATTCGAAATTATTAAATTTGCAAATGTTGAGCACCCTGTATACCATTAATAACCACAGCCGCTATTTTACACTCTAAATGTAATTCACGAAAAATATCTTTTTTTGGTAACGTTTTCCTTCATTCAATTGTTTTCTGTTACTTACAGCGCCTGAACTTCAGCATTTTCTTGCATAAAATTCTTAATATCTCTGAAAGAGTTGACGTTAGACCTATAGAACTTTATATTAAAATTATTAGTATTTTAATAAAAACCTTTTAGCGGCCTAAATGTAGGGCATTCTATTAAAAAAAGTAAGTTTGATTCGCCACATTTTTTTGAGACACCCTGTATAATCAAAACTATTTTAATAATGTGCAACGGCTTCGTAACTACAACTTTTATATACACAATATTTATGTAACTCTTATAGTTTAACAAATATCTCCGCCCCCCCCCCCTCCCTCTTTGCCGCATCGTGTATAATAATTGTTGCTTTCACCAACCGCAGTAATTCCCGTTGACTGTTGATTTCCACAGAAGTTTACATTTCTCAAGTATTTGAAAAAGTGAGAGGCATTTTGTTACACAAGATAATGCAACTCCGCATACCGCCGCAAATATTTCTTGCACGAATCTGAAGTTCAGATAAAATCCATATCTTTCTCCCAACGATTGCTTTCAGCTTCTAAAAATTAAAAAAAAACAAAAAGAAGGTGTTTTCTACCTGTTTCAAGTAGTGGTTTCAAAGAACGAGCAAATGCATCGAGAAAATAAATTGTCATTGTAAAATATTTTGTTCGATCAATATAGACAGAGACAATATAATTTAGATTGTACTTAAATATTTAGCAAACAAAATTGCGAAATAGTTTTGAGAGATATACGTTAGCATAAAAACATATTTTGAGAAGAAAACTTGCTTTATACATTATTTTATCTTGGAATTAAATTCGAGTGCAGACGATAGCTACTCCTTATAGATATGGTTTCATAAACGTAACCCGATATTGCAGAAATTATGCAGAGGGCGACAAGTTTACATTCTCAACATTTTTTACTTCCCTCTTCGAAAACAAGAAGGTAATATTACCCTCCGAGATTTCTTCAGATCTTCACGGTTCAGGGTCTCTAGATGACGAAAAACAGGTATTCTCAAATTCCTGTCTTTCTGTCAATCTGTTGCTAGTATAACTCATAAACTATTTGTTGTGGGAAGACGCTATTCTGCATGCCAATTATATGCTTTCCTGCATAAAGCCGAGAAAATTTCGGCTACGAATATACTGGGTGAGCAACTTAAAAATATAACATTCTGCATATTTTTGCTTTAACTCAAGAATTATTAGTTAAATAGCTCAGGTTTTTACCCTTGGCGAAAATGGGATCCAACAGATACAGGGTAATGTTTAATTTAATTAATTTGAATTTTTATAATGTAACTTAATTTATTAATTTATATGTCACCAACAGTGCTGGGAACACTAAAGTTGGGTAATAGTGTTTAAAATATGTTGTAAAAGAGACAAAAAGGAGAAACAATAAGTCGGTTGTGTTTAATGCAGCCGGATCGCAGAGATGCCAGGGGTTCTGCACCGTCACATGCGACGAATGGGTGGATTGCTTCGTGGTCCAGTAGAAAGCGTTGAAATCGCATTCCCAGGCGCTGAAATTCGATTCTCACCACCAGTAACGTGTTTTTATTTGAAAATTAATGTAATTAGCATTTTACGTGTTTTATTTGCTTGTTTCTGTATTATTAGGAGCGTTAAGATATTTTTACCCCAAGTTTCCTTTGATTTTTAAAATTGTTTAGTGTCACAACGTTCACTTGCTAGAGAAATTCTGAATAAAGCCCTTTACAGATATTTTACAATAGCTTTTTCTGTAATATCAAGTTATAAGGTAGTTTGAAGTACTCTTGTGTCAAGTATGTCTCTTGTAACTGAATCTTGGGATAACGGGTATAATGAAAACTTGGGCGAAAATCACAGATTATTTTTAAGAGTAAGATATTACGCCATATATGTGCATAACAATTATAATTTTATATACCTAGTAAAAACTCATTAAAGTGTAAACAAGCACTTATGGGAAATTTATAGATTAAGTGTAATCTGTAGGATTGTTTAAAATCGATAGCCGATTGCTCAAGGGAAAACTGTTTTTTCGTTTTTAAAGTCATAGACTTAACAATTGGATATTGCAGCATTTAAAATGTAATAACAAAATGTATATATTTAAATCTTTCCCGTGTAAATATTGAAGCGGTTTTTGAGTTTATTTTGTTTTGTAATTCAATCAGTTTGTGAGGAAATATATAAATAATGCTTTGTGAATAGATTTTGCATTCAAACTCCTTGATTTTATTTCGTACATTCTCAACTACAATTACACTAAAGAGTCAGTTCAGGAGTAGCAATACGAAGTACTTTCCAAGAATTGTTAGAACCTTTAGTCTAATGGCTTACAGTATTATAGTTTTAGAACAAGTAAGTACCCCGAACTGTGTCTATCTAAAATTCTACTGCTCAGATTGCAGAAGCAAAATATTTGATATGAATTTTATTCTGCAGATATACTTGAATATACGAAGGTCGAAAATCGGAATTTACATTTTTAGATGTAGTTGATCGTGGATAATTCCAATACTTATAGCTTATTCTCTACTATTTGACGAACAGTTGAATATTGACATAAGTCACTGTTGTAGCATTTGCGTCTTCTCCTCTATTGTGGCCACGCAACAGATTTGGGCCCTTTGTTAAACAGTACACACCATTCGTACACCTGTTTTTCAGAGTATGCTCTCCACACTGTACTGTTAATCTTTGCAAAATGTCAGCACGGTTAACATCTTTGTTCGCAAGAAAACGAATAATAATATGCTGCGCAATAGCAGCACGGAGTTCGCCGTCTGCCATATTGAATGACAACCTACACGGTTGTTATAATAACAAACAATTCTGTCACAGGATTAATTTGAACGCCTGTCATTGTAATAAAGACAACATGTTTAAGGTAAAAGTATAAACAATAAGCACTTTTACTGAAGCAAGTGTTGGTTTTGATGTGAATGTCCCTCGTACAATCAACATGAAACGTTATTTCTTTTATAATTATGTAGAGGGAAATGTGCCACCTAAAATATATCAGTTCATGTAAATTAAAGCCTTATTTCTATAAATATGTGGTACAAATTTAGATTATTTTAATTTACAACTACAAATTATGCAGACAAAACAATCTCGAGTTCCCGCAAGGAGTTTTAGATGATAAACAAGTCATTTTCCAGTATGTGATCTATCAAAAGTATATGGAACAGAATAGACGTATTGCTGTAATTTTCCTGGAGTGAGAAGCTGTTTGCTAGAAAACGCTTGGAAAATTCCGAAAGCTAATACACGAAGGCAAAGCTCTGGCGCAGTTTTATGACAGTTGCCATGGGCAGACTGAACAAGTTTAGTAGAAAAGTTATTACCCGAATTTTCATTAAACTATCCTGTCCATCCCTAGCCTGTACTAGATGTTAGTAAAGCTCTTCAAAGAAATTTCGATAGTAGTGAGTTATATAGAATGTTTGAACTTTTCATCATTGGTAATAAGAAATTCTGACGATAAATCAATTAACTCCGCATAGACCGGAAGGAAACAATAATAAAAATTTAAATAGCATTTGCAATTATTTATACCAGGAACACCTGAAGACGGGAGTAGATGAAAACTCCCGAAACGTTGTGTGATATACACCCTAGACAGTGGAAAAAGTCCGATAAAACATATAATTTATGTTTCTGCCCATTGCACTACTTTAAACGAAGTTTCTTAAAGAGTTCGATTTATTAATATGGTTTATATTGCATGTTGTTCACACTAGCCGAGTATATAAAAAGCAAGAGTCAACAAATAAAATTACTTTGAAACAAACGATATATAGGCGGTATAGAAAAAGAGTTACCAACGGAATCAATCTAACCACAGCAAATAACACATAAAAGGAGATCAGTTATATCCTCTAATTCAGGTTATCCTCAAACCAAGTCGGGGAACAGGTAACATCGATACCCGTAAAACGATTTTCGATATTCGATATGCGGAACACATCTTCTTCTTTTTATTAATTTTAGCTTTACTGATAAAGTAAAGAGATAAAGTTAAATTTTATATTCATACTAATGAGTTTCGCTGTTTTAGTATCTGCTTTTAAACAATGGTGATTTATGTCAATTAATATTTAACTATTTGTTAATAGACTACGACAGTGTACTTTTTTATAAACTCTAATAAGAAAACGAAGGAATAAGTGAAATATTTTTATATACAGCGTTTTCAATCGAAACTAATTTGGCACGTTTGTTGTGTTCACCTAAAATTATTTTATATAAGTACGTATATCGAATGCCAATTGCAACTTGTAGACTAATTTAAATTCTTATTAATGTGTGACGTAAAGCTTGAACAATGAAGATAATATTATGACAAGAATAGGATATTATTTCAAAATAATTATAAAGGATGGTTACTATTTAGACAAACGTCCTTCGTTTTATTTTTATATGAAAGCTGAAAAGCTCGAAAAGTAATCGCAGAAGAAATTTTAAGAGACACATTAAGAAAATTGCGGTTAAAAAAGCATCATTAAATCAGGAATTTATGTATTTGTGAGTTACTGTTTTAAACTTCTAGTAGTATATATTATCATACATTAAACTTATGCATGCGATTTTTACTAATTAAGGAAAAATAAAAATCATAGAGTCGTAACATTTTTAATATTTCAAAAAAATATTATATATCAAAGACGTTTCTCTACTTGTGGTAGCTTCATCAGTTATATTTAAAATTTATATATAAGGAAAAATTACATTTATTTAAAGTGTGTTGTTGATTAAACGAAATTTGTGGATATATTACGACATTTGTATTATTCAAAATTTAAAAATTAATATTAATCTAATTTAGAACATGCGAATATTTCTTTAAAAACATTGGCATGCTTAAAGGGTTGAAAAGTTAGTTGTTCTAAAATTTTGGCATATATAATCTCCTAAACAATATTTTTAGTTACTGCTTTAAGACTTAAACATAAAGTCTCCAATTACAAATAAAATCGAGACAAAACATTCTAAAATAAAGTTAAAATCCCTGATATTAACCGTCCAATTGGTTTGTTGAATCACAAAAGTAAACACTTTTACCACAACTTAATAATTTATTGAGATACATAATACAGGATTCATAAAGATGACAGTTTATCAGTGAACTCGAGAAGATATCAGGCTGCTATAAATAAGGGTATTTAACTTTTATAAGAACAGTGATGCTTTAGAATAAAGAAGTTTTCCTTACAATGGCATATATTCGAAAAGGTACTATAACTACAAATAGTAGGACGTACGTTGCAGCAATTAAAAAAAATAAAAAGAGCTTAGGAGAAGCATTTTACAGAGAACACTTGACTAGTTCATAACCATCCAGCAAGTATTCAGAATTCTGAACTTGTTATCTGAAGACATCCATCCAGCTTGCATCCTTCAGTTGGCCTCTAGGGACCTTATGTTCAAAAACTGAAGAGTTTTTTAAAGGTGCAAAGCTGAAAGCTTCGACCACTGACAGTTGTGGACGAAGGGGGTTGAATATTATTTCTTAACATACAGGGTGCATTTGAAAAGTCTGTAGAAATTTAAACCTGAGATAGATTGCGGTAATTAGAAGACAATGGCAGGTTTGGTTTTTCAAAATCCACTAATTTAAAATTTCCCATTTAAAAAAAACTTGTATTGTTCGAGAACCGCTGCTTTCAAGAAAAACAAATTATTTAATACAAGGCCAAATATCAAATAGTACCTTCTTCCATCAAAAAATAAACAACTGCATTGGCATTGTGCAGATAAGCGTGACTGGCTAAACGATAAGAATTTTAAAACCCATTCACTAAATATTTTTGTAAGAATATAATTCGTTAAATTTTGAGCCAATCATCATCTTCCAAATTTAAGACATTGCCCAATAGCACCTTCCACAATACTGACAATATAGCGACTCGCAATTTTCGAATTGGTACGAGCTAATTTGGTTTTGTTTCACTTGTCAAATGAACTAATTTAGAAATGCCAGCTGATTTTTCGAGGTTAGGTCGTGCGTTTTAAGCATAAAAGCTACGAAAAGTGTATCTCGGACAAACATTGATCATTGGTATTGATACTCAGGTAAAAAAAATGTTATGACGCTCCCTATTCTATATATTTTAAATAATTACTTATATTCTCTTTCTAAATATAATTCGTAATATGCCTAATAATCTATAATTTTTTAAAAAATAATATTTCGTTATAATTCATAAGGACTCGTATTTTCAGCTTTGGAATTATAACTCATAATATTCATAAAGAAATTATCGATAATAGGCATTCTACTTATTAGATGATTTTTGAGGCTTTCACGGCCATTGTCATTAAGTAACAAACGACTTCCGGGATTGGACCGTGTCATGATTGAGATCGAAGAACTCAACGTTTCGCCCACTTTCGTAAGGGGCTTCATCAGGAGGAAAAAAACAAAAGAGCACGGTGTTCCCGGAAGTCGTTTGTTACTTAATTCTACTTATTACATTGCCTCTGAAAATTTGTAGTATTCCAGAGGTTCTCAATCAGTTTTAGGGAATTCAAAATCTAATTTTATTAGGCCATGTTTACAAGTTTTGAAAAACCAAACCTGACATTGTCTTCTAATTATCGCAATCTACTTCAGGTTTAAATGTCTACAGACCTTTCAAACTCAACCTGTATAAAAGAGTTGAAGAAACGGATCATTAAGTGCATACTTAAGAGTATTGTGTCGCAAGTTTCAATTCGGCTGTACTTTAATAGTTTTCTACAGGTAGACAATCAAACAAAAACGTGACCTGGTGTTATATTATTTTTTTTAAAATACATTTAGAACTTGTCTATATAATTTAATAAGTAGATAATTTGTTCATAAGCAACTTATGCCGTAGTGCGCTATTTCATTAAACAAGCAGTCAACCGAAACCGTTCAACATCTGAATTAACTGAAAATTTATTGACGCTAAGAAATTACTTGAGCGAGAGAATTGGTTAGTTAATTAAATTTGTTATCTTATTAATCTTCTGTCTTTCAAGCCCGGACCGGTTTGTTAATCCCCAGAACCGAAAATGGCTATTCAAATTAGAAAACAATTCAGCCTTTCTGCTAGCTTCCCTTTATTCGTTAGTTTTATTAGCAATTGCTATAGAAGCGGAGGGACTGTGATACATATTAACATAACTGTGTTGTTCTTGGGAATGTAAATGACATATTAAATTTTAGTGTGGTTGTGAAATTGGAAATAGAAAAAATATTGGGGAAATTATTGTTAAGCTAAAAAATCTGGTGTGATACACTCACAAAACTTTTTTTTACAGTGATCTTATAATTAGTCAAAAATTTCATTTTTAATCTTCAAGCATTTGTCAAAAATTTTCAAAAATTACAAATTCTTTACAAACGGGACAAAATAGAGCGTTAGTTGAACAGACACATTTTCTCTAATTCAAAAATGTAATAATATACCGGGTGTTCTATTTAAAAAAGTCGTTAGAGTCGCTTTTGAAAAAATCGAAAAAAACTGAAAAATCACAAGATTAAACACCTACTTCCGGTTATGCGATTTTCTTGAAAAGCTTACTGTCTTATCTACATAGCACACAAAACTTATATATGAAGTTTCAACGCCATACCTCCATTCATTTTTGAGATATTCTGTTCACAGGCAGACACACAGACAGTGCAATAAAAAAATGTTTTTTGCGATCAGAGGACTCTAAAGCGTGAAGATCTGTTGAAAACTCAATTTCGAATTTTTGGGGTGAATCCAGTACTTCCTTTATCGTAAAAGGAAGTAAAAATAAGACACTTCACCGTCTGCTGTTTTGACAATACAAAAAATGGCCAGTTTTACTACTGTATTATTATCAGTACTAGAGAACGGACCGCATATCTTTGAATAGGATTAAAAATGTGAACGAATTGAAAGTTTTACAGTTAATTGACTAACTAGTTAATGCATATTTTGCATATTTAAGTGTTTCTTGCATATTTTAGCTGTTTCGTGCGCACTGTACCATAAATCAGTTTTGTTTTTGCAAAAATTGACTAGGAACATGAAAGTGGTATTTGCTGATAATCTTCAACGAAAACAAGTAAATCACTGTTTTATTAGAAAACGTGACCTTAATATTACGCACCAGGAACTCTCAGTGACAATTTTTAGATGGAGAATGCAGTTTGGAAAATTGATGCCCGTATGTTCGAAGTTTCTTAAGCATTCGAGATCAGAAAATTTATTTACAGATCGGCGTTAGGTCATTATTGTTTGCAATACCTATGAAAATAAAAAAGTGATAAATAATGAGTTAAAATTGCATTATTGACAACGACCTGTGACATTTTATATTTTAACAAATCGGTAGCCTAAACTGAATCAAAGAAAGCTTAATAGATAAACAATTTGTAATATGTTGGTACGTAATACTCACCTACAGTTCAAGGTCGACTGTAAATAAATATTACGGCGCTGGAACCATTTCGACTTACTCTAATTAACAGATATTGCAAAAAAACATATTAAAACCTGTATAGTAATAAATGCAAAGCCATAAACTTTTATTTCTTATTGGAATAAGTGCTTAATTATGATACGTATATATCATTGTAACAGCTATAGCAATGAGTAAAATAAAACATTAAATACCTATTTTTTTTTTCACTTCATTTTACGATAAAGGAAGTATTGGATTCACCCGAAAAATTCGAAATTGAGTTTTCAACAGATCTTCACGTGAGTTGCCTGAACCCAAAATAGCTATTTATGCAACAAGTGCTAAAAGTCGACGTTTATGCGCGAGACATGAAATTATGAAACGAAGCCGAAGGCTGAGTTTCATAACATGTCTCGCGCATAAACGACTTTTAGCACGCGTTGCATACAATATTTTATCTACGACCTTAATTTTACCGTTATTAATCCATAAATATCGATTTAACAAAGGGGTGCATCTGCGACACTTTTAATTTATGTCATAATAAACAGTAGGCCACGCGCGGGCGATTGTTTGGCCACGCCCGTGCTGTCAAGGTGAGTTACGAAATGTAATTATTGATACTCCACATATGACTGTATTCATTACATAACGCTTTAATTATTTCAAAAACGCTTTACCTGTAACGCAAGAAGCAACTAGAATAGCTTTACAACTTCACTTGCAGTTCGAAATTGTAGTTTTGTAACCCTACTTCACTTTTAGCCCGTGTGCTAAAAGTAAACAGCTGATTTCTTTAAACACGGTAAACTATAAAACGTCACTTTTAGTGAAACAAGCTTAGCGCTAAAAAGCCTACTTTTAGTAGTGGTCGTAGATAAAACATATTTTTTTCATTGGTCTGGCTGTGAATAGAATATCGCAAAAACGAAAAGAAGTATGGCGTTGAAACTTTATATATAAGTTTTGTGTACTATTCAGATGAGACAGCAAGCTTTTGACAAAAATCGCATAAGCAGAAGTAGGTGTTTACTCTTGTGATTTTTTAGTTTTTTTCGATTTTTTCAAAAACGGCTTTAACGATTTTTTTCAAACTTTACATCTTTATTACATTTTTAATGTGTATTGATGTGAGAGAGGTGATTTTTCAGTTAAAACTTCTAAAGTGGGTTTCTTTTGTTTTTTTTCTATTTTTTTGTATTAACTCCTATTTTAAATAGAACACCCAGTATATTATTACATTTTTGAATTCAGCTTAAAATTTTAGAGAGAATTTGTCTCTTCAACTAACTCTCTATTTTGTACCGTTTTGTAGAATTTGTAATTTTTGAAAATTTTTGACAAATGCTTAAAAATTAAAAATGAAATTTTTTACTAATTATAAGATCACTGTAAAAGAAAGTTGTGTGAGTGTATCACACCAGATTTTTTAATTTTATTGTAGGTTTATGATTAATCGACCGTTAATTATAACGTTTTTAAAGTCTGCATAAAGGAGATGGAATATGCACATGCATATTTCTATAATATTCTGAATATTTTTTGCATATTTTTACAAAACAGGGTGCATATATATGAGCATATATTAATAATCATGAGCTGCATATATTCCATTTTCTAAATATAACTATTTTATTAAGTCTTATACTAAGATTCAAAAGATTATTGGGAGTGATATAAAACATACACCGTTTTTCTTAACTTGACCGTGTGGCTTTTGGACTTTTGGAGGTACATTGTAACATAAAAAGAAGACGAAGACTTCTGTAGGGTTTTGCCTAAGATCACTAGTTGCCCAAATACAGCGGGTTCAAGTTATCAAGTTTTATTTCACACTAGTGGCGGCTCGCTATAAGGAGTCAAGAGAGAAAAGAAAAATTTTTTGTACTTTCTTTTATTTTTTTTTTCATTTTAAAGCTTTAACAAAGTAGGACTAATTTTTATTTTATGAATATGAACTGTACGATAAGCGCTGATTGCATTTACGGACACATTGGTGCCAGATCGAAAATGCTCCTCAGCCTTTCGACATTTTTAGACTGCAGAGGGTGTAGAACGGTAAGTAGGTAAAAAAAATAAGGATATGTTAAGATTCAATGCTAGCTATCACAGCGAAGAGTCGAGTCTCAACCAGTCTCAGCTTGACCTGACCTTTTGCGATAATACCCGCATACCAAGTTTTTGATGACAATTTTGGCAAGTACGCACACTTTAGATGAAGAAACGCTGCGCCGCGTCGCGTCGCGGAGCATATGAAGGCGGTCGGGTGTACAATTTCAACAGAAGAGTATAATATATTTTATCTACGACCACTACTAAAAGTAGGCCTTTTAGCGCTAGCTTGTTTCACTAAAAGTGACGTTTTATAGTTTACCGTGTTTAAAGAAATCAGCTGTTTACTTTTAGCACATGTGCTAAAAGTGAAGCGAGGTTCAAAACTATAATTTCGAACTGCAAGTGAAGTTGTAAAGCTATTCTAGTTGCTTCTTGCGTTACAGGTAAAGCGTTTTTGAAATAATTAAAACGTTATGTAATGAATACAGTCATATGTGGAGTATCAATAATTACATTTCGTAACTCACCTTGACAGCACGGGCGTGGCCAAACAATCGCCACCGCGGCGTAGCCTACTATTTATTATGACATAAATTAAAAGCGTCACAGATGCGAACCTTTCTTAAATCGATATTTATGGATTAATAACGGTAAAATTAAGGTCGTAGATAAAATATTGTATGCAACGCTTGCTAAAAGTCGTTTATGCGCGAGACATGTTATGAAACTCAGCCTTCGGCTTCGTTTAATAATTTTCATGTCTCGCGCATAAACGTCGACTTTTAGCACTTGTTGCATAAATAGCTATTATTATACTCGTACCTACTGTTAAATTGTCGCACATGTTGAAATAATATTTATTATTAGCCTAAACAGTTGGGTACAGTTGTTTTTCACTATGCTAACGTTTTCCAGTCTATATGTGGAATATTTTAATCTCGGGCTACCGGAATCGGTCTTTGTCTGTGAGGGGGTGGAAAATGCATTTTACGTTCGGTGATTGGCTCTACGATCAAAATTCTCCTCGAGTCACCATTGTTTGATACCCTAAATTAAAGATTTCAGATATTCGAGTTTCAACATAAAATAGGTACTTAGTATTTAGTGTGTAAACATTAGTGGTATGGCTTGAGTTCGGATGTTTTAGGACGCTGTGTAGTAGTCTCGAACAAACCGAACGAAAGGCATAAAACGTATTTACACACGTATTACACACAAGACTTTTTGCAAAATCACAACAAACGAAATAACACATTTTTTGAAGCAATTAAACGTTTGTAAGACGATAGTTTTTCGAAACTTTTAAGGTGAGTCCAAAAAACAATTTAAGCCTCTTAAGATGCCTTATTTAAAGGAATAACAAACAAACGACGTTAAAATGCTAATTTGAACACTCGAACTCCCTGAACAGAACGTAAAACTAGGTTTAAAAAATAAATACTTCTTCTTTCTCTTAGTATAGGTTAAAAGAGTTTGTTACTACCACATACTGACCGCGGTTTTATAAGCCATCTTAAGGTGCAGCCGTGGCAGATGGCTAGCCTAACCCCTTGAATTTAAGAAGAATGCCCTCCCACAAGGTTTACCACCACCAAAAGTGTTTGTATGATGTAACCATTGTCCTGGTGTGGGGTTTGAACTCCCTACCTGCCGACTGTAAGAACAAACATTTTACGAGCCGGCCACACGCTCTCCTTAATAGTAAATATGAAAAAGCGAAAAATTCAAGAGTAACTTAATTTCGGTATCAAATTAAGTAGATTAAAAAAACAAAAAATGTTTTTGTAGTTTTACAATGCGCTTTAAGTGTGCTCCCATGTGATTTCTTATTTCATGTCCCTAAGTTCAACACATTTTTCAAATTTAATTTACTCCTGTATTCCTCGTTTTTGCTTTCCTCGTCTGAAAGACGAAGGAAGTATTGTTTCATGTTTGTTATAACGTGTGTCAGCAATGGATAAATATTTAGTTTTTAAATCTAGTTTAACGGCGTTTATTTGCTATTCCTTATATAAGGCATCTCCATGGGCTTAAATTGTTTTTATGTTCAAACTCGAATATCTGACAAACGGTTGAATTTGGGCATATAAAGTAAGATATCAAAAGTGAGCTCATTAAAAGGAATTTTCAAAAATGTTCTATTCTAAAAACTCGAAATTATGAAATTTTGAAATTTTGAGCACCTTTCCTAGCATTAATATCCAGAGCAACTAATTTGTACTCGAAAGATAATTCACAAAAATTTTTTTTTACTAAGTTTTTATTTCGTTTAATTTTTTTCTATTACTTGCAGCAGCCGTTTGAAATTCAGAATGTTTTCGTTAATATCTCTAAAACGTGAAAGTTAGATCCATTCATCTACAACTTTTAAGCCTTACCTATCGTTGCTGGATTCTGAATAATTAGTTATTCAGCCATGGTGGAGTCAAGTGCCGGTTTCGATAGCACTGTTGGAAATTTACCTTTCCATTTTTTCAATCTATTAATTGTTATTAAATCAGGGAATTTGCTTTAAGATCCTTATAGATCCGATTACGAGTTCTGCCAATATATCTTAACTGCATACAGGATGAGAGCGGATAGCCGAGCAAGCAACATGCTTGAGTCTCAGGCGGCTGACCCAGTTTCGATCTCCGGTAACTAAACCAAGATTTTAAAAATCGTATGCTCTCCGGCTACCACGCTAACACCTGTGGTAGTCGTTAACCCCTAACAAGGAAACTCTTCCTCAGTTTTTATAGGAAAGACTAGCCACCTACCTGGCTTACGAGCAAAAAGGGTCCATAGAAGAAGGGAAGACCTACATGATGTAACACACTCATCGGAAAAACATACCACCTTATTATGCACTATTGCTTGTTTTTATGCTTCAAAGTATTTCTAGTCGAGGATTTTACTTTTTGACTTATAGGCCTCAAAAGCCTTGCCAACTTGGTAAACATGTAAGCAGGTGTTGGTTCTCTAAAGTTTGACAGATTTTTTTTAAGTATTAAAATTATTTTAAAGCAAAATCACACAAAATTAATACTAACAAACGAATTGCAAAAACCATGAAAATCCGGCTTGTATGGAACTAGACTCAAAAAATTATTGCCCTCAAATTTGCCCATATATTTTTCACAGTAGTCCAGACTACCTTTACGTTTCTCTAGAGTGCGTAGCGCCCTGAATTTTGTTTTGATCTTTATTTCGAAATTAAAATCCAAAAGCTTCTAAGTATATTTTGTATAAAATTCAGAAATTTTACCTAAAAAAGTAGAGCTTGAGTAATTTATTTGAATTGCTTGACAATAGAAACACCTTTCGTTACCGTTTTGTTGCTAGGGCTATCCAAAAATAATACTAGGATGTAGAGGGTTGTACGATATCCTGTATCATATTGGCTAGGTGATTTTTTTAATTTTTAATCTTTTAGTGAGACGGTTTTGAAGTTAGAAATTAGTATTAAATGGTTCTAGCTATTAAAACAAATGGTAAACAAATATGGTTAGCCTTTCAAACAATTACAACAACTTTTACATCTAATTTACTATCCTGTTCGTGGTAGACACTTCTGGACATTTCTATTAAAACTACACATGATACAGCGCCAAATAGTTGCAGGCGTCTAAATTCCATTCCTACACTAATGTCAAGTTTTGACAATTTCAGAACAATAATATTTTAAATTTGAATTTTATTGGCACAGTCTTCTTTTTCTTCTTCTTCTTCAGCTTTTCGCCATCCACTCCTGGATGTAGGCTTCACCCTTTTTTCCTCCGTCTATGTCGGTCACTGGCTTTCTGTGTCCAGTTCCTACCTGCTATCTTCCGAATGTTATCTACCCATCGTTTTTGAGGTCTCCTCTGGTTCGCTTAGTTTCACATGGTCGTCATAATAGTGACTTCGTTGTCCATCTTTCATCTAGGTGGCCAGTTAACAGATCCATTTCGTGGATCTGTTAACTGGCCACCTCGTTCGTCCGATTTGACGCCATTAGATTATTTTCTTTGGGGATATGTAAAGTCGCATGTCTACGCCGATAAACCGCAAGCAATTGAGCACTTGGAATCCAAAATTCGACGCGTTATTGCCGAAATACAGCCTGATTTACTGCGAAGAGTTTGTGAAAATTGGACCTCCAGATTACGTCATGTACGCGCCAGCCGCGGCGGTCACCTGCCAGAAATCATATTCAAACAGTAATGCCATAAAATTATCTTTCGAATCAATTTAATTTTATGGATATTAAAAACATTTTTCTGTGTTTTATTTCAATTTAAAGTTCTCCGCCTCTAAAAAACACACCCTTTATTTATGGAATCGAACGCTTTGTAGAAATATATGAATGCCAAAGGTATGGGCACATTATACTCAGTTGTCTTCTCTATAACAGTTCGTAGAGTCTACAGATGGTCAATAGTCCTATACCCCCCGGGGATGCCCGCCTGTTCCACCGGTTGATAGTAATCGAATTTGTTTGCCAGGCGGTTGGTAATAATTTTCGGCGAGAGTTTATATAGTTGTGATAATAAACTAATCGGACGGTAGTTCTCGATATTAGTAATCGCACCTTTTTTGCAGGAGTACTGTTTCTAAATTGTACCATTTGTTAGGTATTCTACCTTCCCGTAGGCATTTATTTAGTAAAATTTTTATTGCACGTTCAATAGTAGTTCCTCCGGGTTTTATCATCTTTGTTGTTATGTGACCCTCTCCGGGGCATCTATTGTTCTTCATTTGCTTAAGAGCTAGTCTAATCTCATCGGTGGATATTTCTAGAATCTCTACAGAGTCCACATTTAGTATGTTTCTTTGTATTTATGGTTCCATATGTGGTGTATGTGATGCATATAACTCGGTGTAAAAATGTTCAATTGCTCTGACGATGTCTTCCGATTTTGTCACTTCTATTTCCTTTTTGTTCTTTATTTTAGTCATCTTCTGCAGTCCCTTTGATATTTTTGATCTTAATATTCTCATGTTGGCGTTGTCTTCAATAGTTGTCAAAATTGTTTTAGTTCTATGCTCTCTTATATCTTTTCATATTGTTTTCTTTACTTCTTTGTTTATTGATTTGTATTCGTCTGTCCCCTTTCCCAATTTTCTTCTTCTTTCTATGAGTTGTATAGTGGCATTTTTTGATCTGTTTGACTCTTTTTTCTTGAGCACAATTTCTTTGTCGTTACTTGAATACTAGTTGTAATTCTGTCGTTTATTTGATTAATGTTCATGTTGGATAGTATAGTTGTATCAAGCCTCGCTGACAATTCTTGTTTATATTCATCTTGTTTCTTCATCATTTCTGCGCTAGTGGGGAAACGTTGTTGCCTTACTAATTTATTTCTGTCTTGCTTAACTTTGATACTTATCAGTGCTCGGACCATCTTGTGGTCGCTCCCAGTATCGAACCTGTTCAAGACTGAAACGCCTCTACATATTTTTCGGTCCCCGCATAGAATGAAGTCTATTTCGTTCTTTGTTTTACTATCGGGACTTCTCCACGTTCACTTCCTCTGAGGTGGTTTTTTAAAGAATGTGTTAAGGCAGTACAACCGTGCGGTTTGAAGAAAGTTGGAAAGCGTATCTCCTCTGTCATTTCTTAAACCTAGACCGTAGTTACCTATAAATTCCATATCATTTCGTGTTTTCTCTCCCATTTTTGCATTAAAATCCCCAGTAACGACTAAATAGTGAGATTTTTCTTGTTGTTTCGCTCTTGTTACAACTTAATAGAATTTCATAATTTCCTCGTCTTCGGCTATACTTGTTGGGGCGTAGACGTTTATGATTTGAAGTGTTAAAGCATATTTAGTCTGATTAATTATTTATGTATATGACGCGATTCGATGCGGACTGGTATTTGATTACTCTATGTTTGATCTTTTTGTTCACTATAAAACCTACACCCTCTATGTAGTCTTTCGTGTCAGAAATTTTTTTATATAGTATATGGCCACTTTTAAATTCAGTGGTTTTTTCTCCTGGTAGTCGTGTTTCGGACAGTCCGACTACATCCCATTGTATAGATTTTAGTTCATTTTGCAGTTCTTCTAGTTTTTCTTCTGATCTCATTGTTTGTATGTTGTATGTTGCAATATATAGATTATGTGTAAAGGCATTTTTCACCTGTTTCGAACTTTTGCACAGTATTATATTTAAAATTAATATTATTCACAGATAGTTCTTTAAAAATAAATTCCCTAATATGGAGTTCTTTGAAGCATTGCTAAGTTGGCTAAGCTCATGTCTCAACGGGCAAAATGCAGAGACAATGAGAACATCTCTATGACATAACAGAAGCATAATTAGTTCATATTTTTTTTGGGTGTTTCGCCACTCTGCAAATTAAAATTATTAAATAACGAACGTTTCGAGGGACAATCTGCCCTCGTTATCAACGATTAACAATTAAAAAGGAACAAGAAAACTTAGCTTTTTCACGGAGATTGAAAACCACCAACCTCCAATTAATTGCTTGACATTGACGTTTGTTGATTATCTAAACCTACTTGATCTGATCTTTAATAATCGATACCCAACTAGTGTCTAAAAATATTGAGAAAGACGACACGCATTTTTCTCTGTTAAGTAAAATATATGCCGTCTCCTTAATTTTACGTTTAGTTGACATCGATTCTTTAGACAAGATCTTTGTGTTAAGCCAGTGTACTTTATGATTGTTATCCCAAGCATGTTCTGCCAGCTTAGACTTATTGAATTGAGAGGTTTTCATCATATATTTATGTTATTTAACTATAACTGCTAAAGGTCTGGATGTTTCACCGATATAGTATTTCCCGCATTCACAGGGGATACTATATATACAATTCTTTGAATGTTGTTCTTCGTTGAACGGTTTAGTTTTTGTAAGAATTGACCGCAAGATATTCATCGTTTTGAATACCGTCCTAACATTGAATTTATTCCCAATTCGTCTAATTTTATCAGATATGCGTGGAATATAAGGTATAGTTAGAGTATTATATGTTTGAGTGTCATTTCTTTGTACGCGTGTGGCATTGTTTCCTGTATTGAAAATGTTCCGAACAAGAGTCTCTGGATAGCCATTATCTTGTAAAACATTAACAATAAATTCTTGCAACAATGCCACACGCGTACAAAGAAATGACACTCAAACATATAATACTCTAACTATACCTTATATTCCAGGCATATCTGACAAAATTAGACGAATTGGGAATAGATTCAATGTTAGGACGGTATTCAAAACGATGAATACCTTGCGGTCAGTTCTTACAAAAACTAAACCGTTCAACGAAGAACAACATTCAAAGAATTGTATATATAGTATCCCCTGTGAATGCGGGAAATACTACATCGGTGAAACATCCAGACCTTTAGCAGTTAGAGTTAAATAACATAAAAATATGATCAAAACCTCTCAATTCAATAAGTCTAAGCTGGCAGAACATGCTTGGGATAACAATCATAAAGTACACTGGCTTAACACAAAGATCTTGTCTAAAGAATCGATGTCAACTAAACGTAAAATTAAGGAGACGGCATATATTTTACTTAACAGAGAAAAATGCGTGTCGTCTTTCTCAATATTTTTAGACACTAGTTGGGTATCGATTATTAAAGATCAGATCAAGTAGGTTTAGATAATCAACAAATGTCAATGTCAAGCAATTAATTGGAGGTTGGTGGTTTTCAATCTCCGTGAAAAAGCTAAGTTTTCTTGTTCCTTTTTAATTGTTAATCGTTGATAACGAGGTCAGATTGTCCCTCGAAACGTTCGTTATTTAATACGTTACTTAATAATTTTAATTTGCAGAGTGGCGAAATACCCAATAAAGAATATGAATTATAGATTCACGCCACAAAGAAGTTTCAGAGATTATCTTAAGCATCATGACTATAAGGTGGTATACAAATTGTCTGGATTGTATTCGGGACATGGGAAATTAATGAGTGCGACAGGGATAAACAGATAAAATGAGTAGGTATGACAGAGATAAAACATCAAAATTTATCAATGTGCCAATGGACACTCAAAACTTTTCATGGATGCTCATATTTTAAATAAATTAAACGCATCTGTCGAGGGCCCCCTTGGAGAGGGACGAAGCCCTGAGGGCCTCCTTGGAGAGGTACGAAGCCCCGAGGGCCCCTTGGAGAGGGGCGGAGCCCCGAGGAATCCCTTGGAGAGGGACGGAGCCCCGAGGGCTCCCTTAGAGAGGGGCGGAGCTCCGAGGGCCCCTTGGAGAGGGGCGGAGCTCCGAAGATCCCCTTGGAGAGGAACGTAGCCCCGAGGACCCCCTTAGAGAGGGACGGAGCCAAGGAAGCCCTCGACAGATGCGTTTAATTTATCCATAAAAAGTTTTGAAAGTGTCCATTAGTATATTGATAAATTTTGATATGTTTTATCTCTGTCATACCTATTCATTTTATCTGTTTATTCCTGTCGCACTCATTAATTTCCCATGTCCCGAATACAATCCGGACAATTTGTATATATTTATTAATTATATTCTGCATGTAAAGGTTCTTTCTATGCTATTGTGATAACTAACCCATAAGGCATTTTATGTAGCACTAAAATCATTTTATTCTACCGCTGTTCTACATAGTTAAAAATAGAAATATGTAGTTTACACATTTATTTATAATTGCAGCTATTAAAAAATCCAAAGCAATAAATAGAACAGTATTTATTTTTGTAATATCGATATTCTGCCATCTGCGTGTTTTACTAAGAAACGACTAAAATTTGAAGTGCTAAGTTTTGCTTCCTATATTTTTACAAACTATTTTAAACTATGTTTATTGGCCATCTAATTTAGTATAGCGATTTACGAGAACTATAAAATTTTACTTTTAAGTATCGTACAAATTAATAACACCAGTTTATTTGTTGAGTTAATCTCCTTGGTGATTTTAAGAAATTGAGTAATTAGTTTGCAATTTACATTATTACTATGATACATTTCAACCTAGATTTTAGTTTTCCTTTCCACCATTTCAGCATAACCTATGCAATTCGAGTAAAACCTGTCTATTATACAGTATCAGGTTTCACTTTCCTAAAATATTCAGAATAATATCTTTGGAGTTATATAATGTAGTGGAAATGGTGGTTGCCGTGGTAAGTATGCATCTACATTCAATTTAGGGCGACCTAAATGTTTGCGCTAATCTCACCCCTGCACATGCCATTCAGACCCTTCCACGGCCTAGCCGAAGCTACTCTCCTGACGAGGGCTGGAAAACTTTTGCCGACAGTAAAAGCTATTGAAAACCGAGCAGTGATACAGTTTCGACCTAATAACCCATTCAGATCTCATTGAATTATTAACTGCGGCGATGTCGTTCATGAATTCTTGGAAACTTCGATTAAATTTAACCCACATGCCTTTCTATACACCAAATTGCTTTAGGCGGAGCGATGTCTTCTTATATATTTTGTTTCTATACAAGATATTTTTAGAAACGAAGCTTAGCAAAAAAAAGTGTTAAGCGAAATAACGAATATCAGTTCCCTAAACACCAACACAACATAAATATGTTCTTCTCATAAAGTACAATATTCATATGACCGCTTATCTCGAGCCAAAATAATGGTGCTTTTGCTAGTTTAGTTTCTAATTTAATTTTTTTTCTCAAACAGTATGGAAAGGTCTTCACACCTGTACAACTTCTCTAATGCACTCACCAAGTACACGCAGTTGAAGTTCTGACTCGCTCAGCATCTGTATCCAGGTTGTGAGTCCATGTAGGTAGGCATCCAGATCAAAGAAACCTCTGCTTACTTTAAATCATTTCGCATTGTATGTAAACACGTAAAGCTTATTCGTAATGTTTTAGAGAACAATGTAAGTATTACTTATTGCTACAATAGTAAAATATAAGTTTCATTTGCTCTAGTGAAAGTGGAAACGCCTCTAATGACTAGGAAGAATGACAAATCAGAAAGAATCAATAACACCTAATGATAAAAACCAAACCTATATACAAAAAAGATTACAGTATATTTTTAAAATACCAAAACTGCTTTTAACATCGGAAATTCACTAATTCAAACAATTTATTTGACTTCTTCTAACGAGGCGCTCGCGTTTTGAGACTATCGTGCTAAATTATAGAAGTTCCAGCATAAATTTGTTTTAACTAGTTTCTTCATTTTGGGTTTTTGTAATGAAGCATGCTAAAAAGTAACAAGAAGTTGATTTATGATGTTATAATACCTACTTGCAAACATAGCAAAATAAAACCATTAACTAAAAAACTTAGTTGCTGACACAACTATCCTATATCAAAGAATATAGAGATGGTGTAGTCATAACATATGGAACTCTAAAATTAAGAATTAAAAAATAAAAAAAAACGTCTGTAGACATGGAAGCCAAAATCTGCCACTATTTAAAAAAATATGCAAAGGGGTTTACACAGAACTTCCCTCGCTCGAAATACATCAATTTTCAAAAAAATATATTCCGCAGGGATTCGAATTTCGCGCTTCCAGGTGAATATTTCGAGCCCAGCTAGAGTCCGCAGCTCGGGTCCACCGTTTGCAGCTGTTTCAACAACTGAGCTACGACCGTGTTCGATTTGTACGAGATTTTACTGCGTTATAGACACCATACTCTTCTGTCCCATTTCTGATGTTTATTCTGTATTTGTTATGTCTCATTTTCGCCAATTATAAGGCCTAAGCTATGTAAAAATTATTACTTTTATCTCTTTCTTCTTTATTCTTTTAGGTGCTCATCCTGTATATATTTCTTCGGCATTTTCTCGGTTTCATGCCAGGTAGGTATATAATCTGTATGCAAAATATCGTCTTCCTCTAACAAATAGTTTTTGAGTTATAACGCCAACAGACAGAGACACGGAATTGAGAAAACCCGTTTTCGTCATCTAGAGACCCTAAACCGTGAAGATCTGAAGAAATCTCGGAAAGCGATTTTTTCGCGATTATGATATAATCGCAACTGTAAAAGGTGATTCTAGAATTTTGACATGTAAGTAGTGCATAACGGATTTTAAAAATGCTGATCGATAAAATATATTCCTTTTCATTCAACTACAACTTCACAATTTTATAACGAATCTGATTATCGCAGCACTTCCACAGTAATAGATGCAATTAATATGAGAAATCAGGCTTGATTATCAAAGTTTCCATAGTGAGCTCAAAGTATTTTATTAGAAAAAACTTATTACTTCACGAATTAAAGAAAATGTTCTACAATGATAATGGCGGAGAGGGCAGTGGAGAAGAATACACTAAGGAAATAAATACTTAACACTTTTGATAATATCTTCTGTTGCTATAAACTTTTGTTGAGTACAATACGTTCTCATGGATGGCTAGCTTTATCACACTTCTTAAACGAATTTGTAATTTTCTTGTTAGTTTAAAAAGATTACCGTTGTACTATATACTTATGTAATACGTACTAATTGCTATACCATTTTATAAGCTTTCCTTATCAATGTAGAGGGAACACCAGGCGTGCATATATTTATATATATATATATAGTTCTATCACAGTTTGCTATAACAGCTCTTTCTGCTTTGACACGCTCAATATTCCCTGACGTCCGCTTTGTGAGCTTATAATCAATGTCTTTCAGGTTGTATCTCACTGATCCCGCCGCTCCAAATGTTGCTCTTAGCATTTGTAGATGTCTGAGTTCGGGTTCAAATCGAAAACTTTCTTCGATAGACTGAGAAATCTTTGGAAAGTTACTTGTAATCAAAATTAGCCATAACAGATTTAGTTTCCCATTCGCTGCTATTTTTAACTAAGTCTATGAATTTTTCATGGTCTAAACAGGATTGGCGAATATAAAAATCCATTTCCAAGGCAATATCATTCTTTGCATATTTAGTTGAGTGAAACGCAATTCAGGTATTTCATTTCCGTTACACCTCAATTGGAAACAATTCGCATATTCTATGCTTGCGTGCATTTTTATTTACTTTTCGGAAAGTTTCTATCCAGTCAACAGGGTTGCGGTATTACCATACCACAGCAAAGTACCTTCTTTTAGGGTAAAATGCAGTTATTGGGTAAATCTGTTTGAACCCTTTATACTGAAATACCCGAGAGGTAGATAGTGCTACATAATATATGTCTCCTAAAGCTTATTAACACCAGTTTAATTACTGTACCCTACCAAACGCCTTAAATTGTTAATTAGTCAGCTACCTTTTACAAAGCCCGTTTTATAGTTTAGGGGAATTCGCGGAAATTGTCACGCTTTCAATTAATAAAAAGCCCAATAACAACGAGTGCTGCATGATACAATTAACATATTGTAGTAAAAAAGAGGTCATGTTTCCTTATTTAATCTTATTAAATATGAAAGATATAGTAGGCTGATAATAAACCCCAAGAATTAGAAGTTTACACGCACGTGACAACGTTATAGAATACTAAAGTATGAAGTTATATAATAGGTTATTTCCATTTTTTGCACGGTTTGTCGGTTAGTTTATTCAAGATGATTAATCCAAGTTGCAGAAGATAACCAATAAGAAAAATATGGAGGTATAAAAGCTTAACAACATAGGACGTCAGGTTGAGAAATAGAAGAAGATATGGTACATTATCAAATTTACGTGCAATTCGTGGTTCATTTGATAGGTGCGTACTTATACTAATCTATAATATCTGTATTATTACAAGCATGCAAGTGCGTATGAAATTTAAAATTACGAAAATATACCAGAAAAGATTGAACGTGGTGAAATAGACCAAGTTGAATGATATCACAAGGGTTTTCAGGATAGTTTTTAGCTATAAAGATATGCGAAAAATAAGTTTTATAATACCTGCTATAATTGATAGTAGCAAATCTTTCCAGAGACGAACAGAAGAATAATAGAAATTAGAAGTATTTGTACTTAGAATTTTCCATGGAAAGCAATTTTGAATTTTACTTCGGATGATATAGCCATTTGAGAGAGGAGGGCGTGCTATTATTAGAAATTAAATTGAGGTAGTTACGGGAAATGGGACTACAACAATTTAAATTATCTAGTATTTCTCACTCTAATTAGTTCATTGGTTATAAAAAGTAGCATACTATAATATGCAAAATTGTAACAAATTTTAACAGCACAATGTTTTACTCAACTTTTAGTTCTACAATTCGTATTAAATAAGTTGGAGAATATCAGATTGCCATTTGAAATCAATTTTTAAGCAGTTATTCCCTCGGGTATGTGGATACCTTCACTATCTTCTTCTTTTCAATTCTTCTATATAATTGTGTAATACTATTTTAATACACTCGCATTAATGTAGGTGCAGAAAAACTTTCACCCCATTTATAATGCTCATGCTAGTTGCTCTATATATTATACATGTACATATCAAATAATCAATTTGAATGCCTAGATATTTAACTTCTAAATATAGTCTCAATGTTACGTACAAACGCATTAAATTGTTTTCGAGTCCAGTAAATAAATATTTGACTTAGCTAGTGATAGATGGAGTTTTTACTAAAATATCTGATGTAGAACCATTTTAGACTGTCTCTCTAATTGCAGGTCGAGAAGATTACGTTTATATAGGATGCATGGGCATGCATACAACTGTATTATTAATTGCACCTTTTAACCTGCATATATAAATATAACAAATTATTATTTATATTGAAGCAGTCATGTGCAAGCTAATAAGAGCAAAAAGGATTGGATCACTATATATTCTATATTCGTTGGTCATGCTTCGACATGCACTAAGTTCTGTAAATTTGTCGGTCATAAGAAATGAATGTATTAAGTAAAATAGAACAGACGTCGAATAATGAAGGATGAGCAAGGAAATAAAAAATCTGCAGAATGAAAAGAATATGAGCAAAATCAACGAATAAATGAGAAAGAGTAACAAGTTAATTTATTAGGCAAGAAACCCACCTGCATTGAGGTTTGTTGTAATGATCACATGGCACCGTTTCTAACATTGAAGACAGGCGGTTTCATGGACAATGTACGATGCACAACAGCGAAAGCACTGCAGAGACGGCAAAATTTAAAGCATATTATGTGTGTGCGGGTTAGGTTGCCTTGCTAGTAAAAGTGATAAGCTCGGGAGGGATTGTGAACGGACCTTACAGTCACCCCTATGCGACAGAACAAATCGATATCAAGGAATGACCCACAAAAGTTAGCAGCAGAAGCGAGGCGTTAGTTCCACTAGGACCTATCACCTTGTTGGGTGTAAAGCCACTTTACTTACATCAACTTTCTTTGTTATGAATATATGTCCTTGAAAAATCATGTGGGATATTAGTCTTCATTTATTGCTAGTTGTAGTACACAACGTTGCGAATACTCTTGCAGCTTGCGACGAAAATAGAGTACATGCCGGGAAACACTCGCGTTCGCGGCTGGTGCCGGGGGGCATGTCTCGAATCACACGCGGGCCCGCGCCCCCAGCTGCACTCCAATCTCTTGTGCGATCGCCATTTTCCTTAGGCTGCAACGTCCATCTTGTCGCAGAGAACGCCGGGAAGACGCTGGTGGGGACGTGTTGCGCCGCCGCCACCGCCGCTGTAAGCCTGCAGGACCTTTCAATTATGCAGGCACATGCACATGCTGCCCAGAAACTGACATGTGCCCAAAATCGTCCGGAGAAGCCCGTCCGCAGGACAAAGGGGCGATTTCTACTGGAAAGCGCTGCAGAAGAACGAGCGGCAAACGAACTGAAAGCTCCCAGTTTGGCGCGCTGCGGAGCTTTCACGTTCAAAGTTCCTCGTGCGCGCGCAGCCGAGCTTTTCGCCCTTACCCTATCGCACCTGCCCCTAACCCTTTCCTGCGAGACTTGATGGCGCGTTTGTGACGTCATAAGGTCAGTAATGTTGCGGAAAACGTCTCCATGGAAACGCTGCCGTTGTATACTCTTCCACATACGCTTCTTCGCGGCGCAGATCAATAGCTAATTCAGGAGTGCCACCCCCGCCGTTTGATTTAGTGCCGGGGGTGGCTACAAGAGCGCACTACCTTCCAGATGACTTTTAGATAATTGTAGTGGACTTCATCTGTCGTCATTGTTAATGATGTGGATGCCAGTCGAGGGAATCTGTTTAAATCGCCAGTTGAAGAAAGGTAATCCAACATTTGCATTTAAATGTATTCATGAGCTTAATTTCAGTTGTACTTAACAGCAAAATCATAACCGAAATCTATAAAGCAACCCCACGAAGAGGAAATTTAGATGTATGAATTAGCCTTACATGTTTCTATAAATATTAAGGAAATGCAAGACCTCTCCATCGGAAACGAGGTATATAGAGGTAATTTCTAAGGAATGAGATATAGTTGCTGTTATATTTTATCATACATAGTAACATTCTACTTTGGTTATCGTTTACATTTTATATCACGTACAGCGCCATCTGTTTTCGTCCAATTTACGATCACAATTAGGGTTTCTTGGCCCACTGTTGGACAAAAGCCTTCTCTTTATTTTTCCCCCGGTCTGAGCCTTCTATACTTCTTCTGGTAGTTCTCGGTCACCAATCCATTAGCATTTTTCTTGAATTGTTGTCCTTTTAATTTTACTATAAGTTTTCTAAGTCAGATCTGGCAAAGACACCTTCTTCTTTAACGGATTGGGATTAGGAATTCGATCTTAAGGCTTCTTTTCAGTAGGTTCTTGGGACGCTATAAATTGACCAATTTGGAATACCAATAACTACATTTGGCAAAATACTAATTTTATAACAAATTAGACCTTTCTTTACCACGGTAATTGGACAAAAATTTTAAATTAGAAAGAAGTTAGAGTTGTATCTATAAAAAAGCGAAAATATTAAATAGGAACCTAAATATAATTTTTAAAATATTTTTCTGCTTTTACGGCGGTGTTATTAAATGATGTTACTACTAGCCTTTTTGATAAGGTCCATCATGCCACACTTATAATAAAATTAAATGGTATTGGCATTCATGGCAATCTTCTTCGCTAGATTGAGTCATATATTACTAATAGAACGCAGTGCGTAGCCCTCAACAATTGCAAATCGATTATTACTAAGGTGGCTTCAGGATCTTGACCCTATTTTGTTTCTCGTATATATTAATGATATGGAAAATTGTATTAAGTATTCTAAATTTAAACTCTTTGCAGACGATATAAAATTCTACAAAATTATAAATACTAGGAGCGATGCTGAGGAGCTTCAGAAAGATATTACCAGCTTTTCCGAATACTGCAATGCTAATAGACTCTTTCTTAATGTAAGCAAATGCCAGAAAATTTTATTTAAGAGACATAAATGTCCAATAACGTTCAATTACGTCATCAACAACTCAAAATTTAAAAAAAAAATGACGAAGTAAGAGACCTGGGGGTAATTTTAGACTCAAAACTGCTTTGCGAATCTCATATTAATACAATAGTAAATAAAGCTCTTAAAAACCTGGGTTTTATATTCAGAATTACTTGTCAATTCGCTAATAGAAAATGCCTTAAAATAGTATATTATTCACTAATCAGAAGTAATCTTGAATATGCTTCAATTGTATGGAACCTTCAGTATGCTATTTACATTAGTAAAATAGAAGAAACTCAAAAACTTATCAATAAACTGAATTTCAAGTTCCATAGACAGTGGTTCTTTAATTCCTATGATCACAACTTAAAGTTTTATGGTCTATTAAGTTTATCCGATAGACACAATATGC
Source organism: Agriotes lineatus (assembly GCA_940337035.1). NCBI lineage: Eukaryota > Metazoa > Arthropoda > Insecta > Coleoptera > Elateridae > Agriotes > Agriotes lineatus. Next base: position 73,744 of record CALNHX010007165.1, read on the forward strand.
TAGATATATTTTTATACATAAAGTGATTCATAATAAAATCGATACGGTCTTGCTACATAATGTCAGTTTCAATGTTTCCTCATATCAGACTCGTAAACACTCACTTTTTTAGCTTCAAACTTGCCATTCTAATTCATTTAAAAATGCACCATTATATAGAATTATGGATTCCTATAATAATTTTTACAGTCATGTAGAATTTTTTTCAGTATCTAATACACAATTTAAATCTAAAATTACGGCAGAGCTTCACTCTGCTCGTATGTAATTTATGTTTAAAACTTCAACGGTGTTTGTATATGTAATATCAAACTACTTTTTTATATAGAACAATTATTGTGCTTGTTTTAAATTAATTATGAATTCATAGTTAGATATATATTTTTTGTGTTCGCCGAAACGAAAGGACGAATTCCCCGCGCTGTCTATCTCAGTCTGTTTTATTGTGCCGAACTGGAATGGGCTGATTGTGGTTGTTCGGCGCTATGTTGACGATTGTCTGGAAATCGTTTAATGTACCAATAAGTTATCTCTGAATATGTTAACATGAACCCTATAGGTATATACGTGTAATATGTGATTTCTTATCATTGGAATACCTACTATGTATTTTGTTAGACATTCTGGTTAAAATAAAATAAAATAAAACATAGGTACATATCGACCTTGTTGTAGAGTTCCTTTGTTTTGAAGTAATTAGTATTTAACTAAACAAATTGTAAAATATTTTATCAAAATTTAAGGAAAATAGACAACACATGTAACGGTCGTACAACGGTCCAAACAACGCAAATTAGTGTAAGTCGTAATAATACCTTAGTCTAAAGCTATTAGTCCAAGTAAAAATGTATATTTACAATTGAAGTGGTATTTTACTTCAGTTCTGAATGTCAAAAGGAAACTAAGTGTTTAGGCACTGCTTTATATTTCAACAATATTATTTGCGTTTCTTTTGAGGGTGGAGTCACTAATTGGAATTAAAAGGCACACGTTTATTTTAAAGTTTTTACTTCTTCTTCAGATGAAACATAATAAATTATATACAAAGTTCGTTTATTGTAAATAATCCAAGTTTTAAAATAATAATACAATAATAACAATAATAATAAAACAGAAAAATATACTCCATTGTCATTTTTTATCGTTTTCCCATGTAATAATAATAATTAATTAAAATTAAATTAAAAATAATTCTGTTACTTATTAGATACTAAGTTCTTATTATACCTCTCGAATCGGCAACTGTGTATAGATTGTACCATACCTAAAGTGCAGCATTGGTCTTATAGAGATCGTTGTTGCCAGATTAAAAATTGTTGGCTCAGATAAAAGAAGCTCCTACCTGTTAATCTATTAGTGCCATTGGTTAGGGTTTAGGCACAAAGCAGATATTGACACTTTTAACAGCGACATCCACACAAATTTCTCGCAAAAGTTTAATATAAATGCATAGTGTCACTCCAATAATTAATTTCAAATACATGAGTTTAATAAATTGATCTAAACTAAAAAACTGAACTACAAATAAAAATGCACACAAAAAATAAAGGCGAATTTGTCAGAATCTATTTTAATAATTAATAAATTATAACTAAGTCAAATAGAAATAAATTCTTTCAGCTGAAAGTTAGAAATTTAATTCCATATTAAACATAAAACTTTGAAATATTTTATAAATAATTTAAACACAAATTATTAAGAATTCGTTAATTGCACTGTTGGTCATTATTAAAGAGTACTGCTCGGTCCACGAGCGAAGACGAGTGCGCCAGTGCGCAGGCGCGTTTATGCAGTTTAAATACTTGGAGTTCAGTGGCGTAGCGTGTATGCATAATTTTATAATAAAACTTCGCCAACGTTCATGATTAACTTTTTAATATGTATGTCCAAAAACGTTTCATTCTGAAAAAAATTGCCGTCAATGACAATCACTTTCTGACATCGGCTTTTCTAGTTTTCTTGGGATAATCTCTAAAACCTTTTTGTGGTGTGATATAATTAATGTTATTTTTATGAGCATTTCACCACTCTACAAAATTACAAATGCCCTCTTATCAACGATTAACAATTAAAACTAGAAATGAATAAGGAAAAATTAGCTTATCACTCTGATTGAGAAACCACCAACCTCTAATGAATTGCTTGACACTGACAGTTGATTACATATAACTACTAAACCTGATCTTTAAGAATCCACAGCCAACTCTTGTCTAAAAGTATTAGGAAAAACGAAACTAATTTTTCTTTGTTAAGTAAAATATAGGCCGCTTTTTTAATTTTACGTTTAGTTGACATCGCCTCTTTAGATAAGATCTTTGTGTCATGTTACTGTCTTTTGTGGTTGTTATCCAAGTATCTTCTTCAAATTTAGACTTCTTGAACTGATATGTTTTAATCATATTTTTATGTTCTTTAACTCTAACTCTCACTTCTAAAGGTCTGGATGTTTCACCGGTACAATATTTCCCGAATTACTATATATGCAATTCTTTGAGTGTTGTATTCTTCGTTGAATGGTTTAGTTTTTATAAGAATGACCGTAAGGTATTCATCGTTTTGAATACCGTCCTCACATTGAATCTATTTCCAATTCGTCTAATTTGGTCACACATGCCTGGAGTATAAGGTATAGTATAGTATTATATTTTTGAGTGGCATTCCTTTGTATGTGTGTGACATTGTTTCGTGTATTGAAAATGATCTGAACAAGAGTCTCTGGAATGGATAGCCATTATCTTTTAAAACATTTATAATAAATTATTTCTCTTTTTTGAAGATTTCATTATAAGAGCAAACAACTTTGGGTCTGTCATAGAGACTTTTTACAACACTGTCTGTATGTTTTTGTGATGGTTGGAGTTAAAATGTAAGTACCTATTAGTGTTGGTTTTCTTACGGTATACTGATGTTTCAAAAGTATTTATTGTACTTGTGATTAGTGTATCATGAAAAGGTAACCGATTGTTTTGCTCTGTTTCTAATGTGAATTTGATGGAGGTTTCTTTATAATTAATATGTTCAAGAAATTTGTCCACCTTATCCATATCAAAAGACCAAATTGTATAAACATTATCGACATATTTCCACCAAACTACTGATTTGTTGATGTATGTGTAGACATATTGTTATTCAAAGTTTTCCATAAAAATATTACTAACAATGGAAGATAAAGGAGAACCCATTGCCATCCCGAAATCTTGTTGGGAAAATTCATTGTTTAGTTGAAAGTATGTTGTTTTAATGCATAGTGTTAAAAGTTCCATTATCGTGTCAATGTTTAATGTTGTTTGTATATGTAATGTGTTATCGTTTTGTTGCCTATGTTTTATTATGTTGGGTGTTTTGTGTACTGGAACCCGGAACATTAGTGACGAGACTAACTACATCAAAACTAACCATTAACTGTGGTGTGTTTATGTTTGTTTCTTTAATTTTTTTAAGGAAATGTGGTGCGTTCTTAATGTATGTGTCTGTGTTTCCTGATATCGGATTTAGTAGGGCATGCACTCTAAAAGTTTTCTGTACACACTGCTGTCGCCGTCACCTACAAGTTTAACGTATTTTAATGCCATATATCGCAACATATTTCTTAATCCATCAACAATAATGTAAGCTTCCATATTGGTTGAGGTTTCTGCCCAATTTTTATAACACCTATGTTCAGGACAAGTTTCGTTAGCATGTAAATCTTTCCTGGCGCATGTCAGACAATATTTATTTTTACTGCCATATACAGCACTTTTCTTGTTCTCAGTCCTACTATATAAGCAACTCCGGAAAGTGCATTATAATTAGTTCGATAACAACGTTTACACCAAGCCCCGTCTGCTACTACAGCAATTGTAGGATAACCTTCGGAATCAACTTCTCCATTTTATCTTGCTAATATCGCCCCTTTTTTAGCTGCTTTTGCCATTGAATCCATGGCCGCACGATTTGCATGAGTTGAGGATGAAATTGCAGGTATATCCATAGTTGAAGAACAATCTCACAATTGTGTATATCCCGCACCTACTGAAACAGTGTTTACACTCATTTTGCTCTAATCGTCCAGCTTCTCAGTCGACACAGTATCTTCTTTGTTACACACCGAACACTTCACA